>CM049811.1:1809968-1960379 GCA_027422405.1 Ptychobarbus kaznakovi
GACCTCGGGACGCGAAACAGTAGAGACAAACGCTATTACAGCACGTCTCCACACAGTAAACAAAACAGTGATTTCCTAGCAACAACAACAACAACTGCGCTAAACACTAAAGAGACAAGAAATACACTTACTATATTGTTTTAACTTCCGCTATAGGCTGCTTCTCTCAAAGAGTATTAATTCCCCTTCTATCCAACAGCTGGCCATAAACACAATTTCCTGTAAATCACAATAAATGGCCAAGCAAGCGCACAACACTGACAAGGGACGCGATACAGTATGAGACCAAAGGCGATTTCAGCACGTCTCCACACAGTAAAAACAAAACAGCGTATCCTAGCAACAACAACAACAACAACTGGCTAAACACTAATGAGACAAGTAAATACACTTACTAGTTGATAATAACTTCCGCTGATAGGCTGCTTCTCTCAAAGAGTATTATTTACACTTCTATCTTCTGCTGGCGCTAACACAAATTCCTGTAATCACCAAAAAATGGCCAAGCAACGCACACACTGACAAGGATGCGATACAGTAGAGAACCCAAACGCGATTTCAGCACGTCTCCACACAGTAAACAAAACAAGCGTTTCCTAGCAACAACAACTGCGCTAAACACTAAAGAACAATAAATACACTTACTAGTTGTATTAAACTTCCGCTGATAGCTGCTTCACCTCAAAGAGTAATATTACACTTCTATCTTCTGCTGGCGCTTAAACACAATTTCCTGTTCATCACAATAAATGGCCAAGCAAGCGCACGACACTGACAAGGGATCGATACAGTACTGAGACCAAACGCGATTTCAGCACGTCTCCACACAGTAAACAAAACAAGCGTTTCCTAGCAACAACAACAACAACTAACTGCGCTAAACACTAATGAGAAGTAAATACACTTACTAGCTTTTTTTAACTTCCGCAGATAGGCTGCTTCTCTCAAAGAGTTTATTTACACTTCTATCTTCTACTGGCGCTTAAACACAATTTTCCTGTTAATCACAATAAATGGCCAAGCAAGCTCATCGAACATGACAAGGGACTGAATACAGTCGAGACCAAACGCGATTTCAGCACGACTCCAACAGTAAACAAAACAAGCGTTTCTAGCAACAACAACAACAACTGCGCTAAACACAAATGATAACAAGTAAATACACTTACTAGTTGTTTTTAACTTCCGCTGATAGGCTGCATCTCTCAAAGAGTATTATTAACACTTCTATCTTCTGCTTGGCGCGTAAACACAATTTCCTGTTAATCACAATAAATGGCCAAGCAAAGCGCACACACTGACAAGGGACGCAATACAGTAGAACCAAACGCGATTTCAGCACGTCTCCACACAGTAAACAAAACAAGCGTGTCCAAGCAACAACAACAACTGCGCTAAACACTAAAATACAAGTAAATACACTTACTAGTTGTTTATAACTTAGCGCTGATAGGCTGCTTCTCTCAAATGTATTATTAACACTTCTATCTTCTGCCCGGCGCTTAAACACAATTTCCTGTTAATCACAATAAATGGCCAAGCAAGCCACAACACTGACAAGGGACGCGATACAGTATGAGACCAAACGCGATTTCAGCACGTCTCCACACAGTAAACAAACAAGCGTTTCCTAGCAACAACAACAACAAGAACTGCCGCTAAACACTAATGAAAGTAAATACACTTACTAGTTGTTTTTAACTCCGCTGATAGGCTGCTTCTCTTTCAAAGAGTATTATTTACACTTCTATCTTCTACTGGCGCTTAAACACAATTTCCTGTTAAACACAATAAATGCCAAGCAAGCGCACAACACTGACAAGGGACGCGATACAGTAGGAGACCAAACGCGATTTCAGCACATCTCCACACAGTAAACAAAACAAGCGTTTCCTAGCAACAACAACAACAACAGGCTAAACACTGAGACAAGTAAATACACTTACTAGTTGTTTTTAACTTCCGCTGATATGGCTGCTTCTCTCAAAGAGTAATTATTTACACTCTATCTTCTACTGGCGCTTAACACAATTTCCTGTTAATCACAATAAATGGCCAAGCAAGCGCACAACACTGACAAGGGATGCGATACAGTAGGAGACCAAACGCGATTTCAGCACGTCTCCACACAGTAAAACAAAACAAGCGTGTCCTAGCAACAACACAAAATGCGCTAAACACTAATGAGACAAGTAATACACTTACTAGATGTTTTTAACTTCCGCTGATAGGGCTGCTTCTCTCAAATAGTATTATTTACACTTCTATCTTCTGCTGGCCTTAAACACAATTTCCTTTTAAAACACAATAAATGGCCAAGCAAGCGCACAACACTGACAAGGGATGCGATACAGTAGGAGACCAAACCGCGATTTTCAGCACGTCTCCACACAGTAAACAAAACAAGCGTGTCCAGCAACAACAACAACTGCGCTAAACACTAATGAGACAAGTAAATACACTAACTAGTTGTTTTTAAACTTCGCTGATAGGGCTGCTTCTCTCAAAGAGTATAATAACACTTCTATCTTCTGCTGGCGCTTAACACAATTTCCTGTTAACACAATAAATGGCCAAGCAAGCACACAACACTGACAAGGGACGCGATACATAGGAGACCAACGCGATTTCATCCACGTCTCCACACAGTAAACAAAACAAGCGTTTCTAGCACAACAACAACAACTGCCTAAACACATGAGACAAGTAAAATACACTTACTAAGTTTGTTTAAACTTCCGCTGATAGGCTGCTTCTCTCAAAGAGTATTATTTACACTTCTATCTTCTACTGGCGCTTAAACCAATTTCCTGTTAATCACAATAAATGGCCAAGCAAGCGCACAACACTGACAAGGGACGCGATACAGTACGAGACCAAACGCGATTTCAGCACGTCTCCACACAGTAAACAAAAACAAGCGTTTCCTAGCAACAAACAACTGCGCTAAACACTAATGAGACAAGTAAATACACTTACTAGTTGTTTTTAACTTCGCTGATAGGCTGCTTCTCTCAAAAGTATTATTTACACTTCTATCTTCTGCTGGCGCTTAAACACAATTTCCTGTTAATCACAATAAATGGCCAAGCAAGCGCACAACACTGACAAGGGATGCGATACAGTAGAGACCAAACCGATTTCAGCACGTCTCCACACAGTAAACACAAAACAAGCGTTTCCTAGCAACAACAACTGCGCTAAACCTAATGAGACAAGTAAATACACTTACTAGTTGTTTTTAACTTCCGCTGATAGGCTGCTTCTCTCAAAGAGTATTATTTACACTTCTATCTTCTGCTGGCGCTTAAACACAATTTCCTGTTAATCACAATAAAATGCCAAGCAAGCACACAACACTGACAAGGGACGCGATACAGTAGGAGACCAAACGCGATTTCAGCACGTCTCCACACAGTAAACAAAACAAGCGTTTCCTAGCAACAACAACAACAACTGCGCTAAACACTGAGACAAGTAAATACACTTACTAGTTGTTTTTAACTTCCGCTGATAGGCTGCTTCTCTCAAGAGTATTATTTACACTTCTATCTTCTGCTGGCGCTTAAACACAATTTCCTGTTAATCACATAAATGGCCAAGCAAGCGCACAACACTGACAAGGGACGCGATACAGTAGGAGACCAAACGCGATTTCAGCACGTCTCCACACAGTAAACAAAACAAGCGTTTCCTAGCAACCACAACAACAACTGCGCTAAAACACTAAATAGACAAGTAAATACACTTACTAGTTGTTTTTTATAAAACTTCCTGCTGATAGCTTCATACTTCACTCAACAGTAGTATTATTAACACTCAATCATCTCTTCTGCCTTCGGCGCTTAAACACAATTTCCTGTTAATCACAATAAATGGCCAAGCAAGCGCACAACACTGACAAGGGATGCAAACAGTAGGAGACCAAAACGCGATTTCAGCAACGTCTCCACACAGTAAACAAAACAAGCCGTTTTCCTAGCAACAACACCAAATAACAACTGCGCTAAACACTAAAGAGAACAAGTAAATACACTTCTATTTGTTTATTTTAATCTAAATCCGCGACATAGGCTGCTATCTCTCAAAGAGTATATTTACACATCTATCTTCTCTGGCAGCTTAAAGACAATTTTCCTGAATACAATAATCACAATAAATGGCCAAGCAAGCCACACACTGACAAGGGACGCGATACAGTAGGAGACCAAAATGCGCGATTTAAAAAAAAGTAAAGTAAAAAAGTAATCTGCATTTTTACACTTGGCATTAACGTTAAATATCACATTTTAAATGGCAGGTGTAAATGCACCCAAATGCATTATGAACAGACTGTGATCGGATCACTGAAGCCACATAATATTGCTGCAAATAACCATGTCACTTTTTATGGACTGAACCAATAAAGCATACTTTTGTGGGTTCTTGGCTTTTTCTTTTTATTCTGCACTCACAATGTAAATACAACAATATCTATTTATTTACCATATAGTTATTTCACTGGATTACATCTGAAACTTGTTTCTAATATTTCTATATTAATATTTCCCCTTTTCTTCACTCGTAATGCATATTACTGTTGCAATACATATCATCGAGAGGGATTTGTAAAGAGAAACACACGGTTCATTCAGTCAATGACCGCGACACATCAAATATGCAAATACAAATGTTGGTTTAGAAATGTACAGTATGAAACGTCAGCTTATGAATATCCATATGCATTTAGATTAATTGCTCGTATTTATTAAAATGTGTTCTTGCGATACTCATAGTAAAGCTGCATGACATGTAATGTAATACTCCTTCCTGAATACTTTAGCATTATTCCTTTTGAAAGTCTTTTTATGGCAATTTTGTTCAGTAATCTCAACACGTTCTTCAGAACACTACTATTGCTCTTATTTTTTATTTTTTTACTTACTATATATGTTATTATACATATCTACTGTTTCCAACTTGTTTCATTGTGTATCAACATGGACATTGAACAGTTTACTGCAGTTGGATATGCAGTGTTTTGCTTTATTTGTAAAAAGGTTAAACTTTTAACCCTATCTCATTAATCAGGATGTTTTGTTTTGCCAGCCATGCAGTTATTAATAAACTATTTTTAGTCTTGTTGCTTTCATTCACATTTCACCCTATCAGCCACCATTGGCATTGACAAGCTTTGCTTTACCGTGTTGACATTTCCTCTTGAAACAGCGAGTTTGACTGCAACTTTTTTATAGACGTCGTCTCGTCACACCAGGGAACTGTGATTTTCAGGTTGATGTTGCTAGCCAGAGGCAGGTGGTATGAAAGAGAAACTATTCTAGAGAGCATTTTATTACTTGAGCATTTGGAGTTTCCCCTCCGTGCATCAGTCTTTGGACCTTTATCTCTGAAGAACAAGACTTTAAATTTTAAGTGTGCTTCGCTTCTAAAAGTTAATTTAGTTGATTTATCTTATTGAAGTGAACTGAATTTTAGATGACCTCAAACTAAAAGCCATAGAAGTCTAATTTCATGGAGTCTTTAAGAGAAGGTCGAACTGGAAAACCATTGAAAATTTACATGCATGTAATTGTCCAGATTTGACCACAATGATTTCATTTATGCAAAATCCCCACTCTTTCTCTGGCATCTCAATTCTAACCCATTCGTTTCTTGTTAAGGTGAAATTACGGCAGATGAACTGTTAAGCCGCCTTCAGCAGGTCAAAGATGGCCCTGAGTCGCCCAGCAATGGCTCCACTGAGGAAGAAGGGAAGAACCTGCTGGTAAGTCAACTGTTTTTCTGTTTATACAGAATCCATATCATCCAAATGACTTTCCCTATAATTCTGTCATTTCAATAATTTCTTGTCATTCTCAGCAACAGAGATGGAGGGCACTGAGGAAAACCCCAGTGGGGAGACCCTTATTGACTGGCTCAACACCGTACGACAGACAGGGAATACAACAAGGAGCGGATACCGGGGTAACCAATCGTGGCGGGCGTGAGCCAAACCAATCCCAACAGCGGTGATTTCCGGTTCAGCTTGGAGATCAATGTCAATCGCAACATTGCTGAGCAGCAAACGCAGACGGAAAGGCTGGAAGAGGGCCAGGAAAAGACCAGATGGTCCTGTGTCTGAGCCGGAGAGTCTTATGGAGACTGCAGAGGTGGTTGAGGAACCAGTGGTGGATGAGCTGGCGGTTATAGTAGAGCCAGAGCTTCCAGTTCCTAGCACCCCGTCCCAAAACACGGAAGTTATTGCACCAGATCCACCAACTGTAGATCCACCAACTGTAGATCCACCAACTGTAGATCCACCAACTGTAGATCCACCAA
This sequence comes from Ptychobarbus kaznakovi, assembly GCA_027422405.1. Lineage (NCBI taxonomy): Eukaryota > Metazoa > Chordata > Actinopteri > Cypriniformes > Cyprinidae > Ptychobarbus > Ptychobarbus kaznakovi. The sequence continues at coordinate 1,816,287 of CM049811.1, forward strand.
CTCTAGATCACCAACTGTAGATCATCCAACTCTAGATCCACCAACTCTAGATCACCAACTCTAGACACCAACTCTAGATCAACCAACTCTAGATCATCCAACTCTAGATCATCCAACTCTAGATCATCCAACTCTAGATCATCCAACTCTAGATCATCCAACTCTAGATCATCCAACTCTAGATCATCCAACTCTAGATCATCCAACTCTAGATCACCAACTCTAGATCCATCCAACTCTAGATCATCCAACTCTGGATCATCCAACTCTGGATCATCCAACTCTGGATCCACCAACTCTGGATCCACCAACTCTGGATCCACCAACTCTGGATCCACCAACTCTAGATCCGCCAACTCTAGAACCGCCAACTCCAGAACCACCAACTCCAGCTCCTCCGACTCCAGCTCCCCGACTTTGCCCCCAGTAGAGCAACCACGTAGGGGTCAAATTAGGGCTCGCAGTAGAAGCCCAGAACAGCGACGGACAAGGGCTCGTACTGCAAGAGGTCGCTCGCCGCTCAACCTCGAAAGATTGGACGGACTTCCGCCAACGGAGCATGGCCTACCTTCTCGCAATCCTGAGATCCTTCCAGAGTCCCAGTCGAGGGAAGCTCGCGGACTCGGCAGTTGTTCCTATCTAGGCAGAGTACAGTAGAAATGGAAACTCAAGAATCGGAAGCAGCTCCGAGGTACCCGTAGCACCTCAGGAGAGGGAGGCAAATGCTGGAGAAGCAGGAGCCTCGGTCGTCGTCCACCAACTATAATGCTGGATTTGCAAGTACGCAGGGTGCGTCCCGGAGAGTACCGCCAGAGAGACAGCATCGCCAACCGTACCAGGTCTCGTTCGCAGACCTCCAACAACACTTTACTGTATGAGACTGAGCGCGGAGGTTTCCGCCGGACCTTCTCCCGTTCGGAGCGGGCAGGAGTGAGAACGTACGTCAGCACTATCCGCATTCCTATTCGCAGGATCTCGGACACTGGACTCGGGGAAGCCACTTCTTTGGCTCTGCAGTCTATGATTCGTCAGATCATGACTGGCTTTGGTGAACTTAGCTACTTTATGGACTCAGACTATCCAGACTCGAACCGTGAAGACAGCCCAGCTGCAGTCCTTGCGGATGAACTGGGTAACCCTGATGCTTCTACCGGTGCCGCTGCAGGTGAAGCGGACTCCTACCTTCCTGGGAATGGAGGCTCTAACCCGGGTGGTTTAGAGGCACGGACAGAAGAGAGGGAAGTGGAGGGAGGAGTGTCCGGTGCTGACAGTCCTCGGGAGAACCGAGGCAGACAGCGGGCGCCCATTAGCTTGGATGAAACCGGATCTCTGCCCTTTCTACGACTCGCGCACTTCTTCTTGCTCAACGAGGAAGATGACGACCAGCCCAGAGGTCTCACCAAAGAGCAGATCGACAACCTGTCAATGCGAAACTTTGGCGAGAGCGATGCGTTCAAAACCTGCAGCGTCTGTATTACGGAGTACGCCGAAGGCAACAAATTACGGAAGCTGCCCTGCTCTCACGAATACCACGTGCACTGTATCGACCGCTGGCTCTCAGAGAACTCAACCTGCCCTATTTGCCGCAGGGCGGTTCTGGTTTCCACCAACCGAGAGAGTGTCGTCTAGCCAAAGTTGGTTTTATGGCACTTCGACATCAATTCCTCCCTTTACATTTTATTACCTAGTCAAGTGAGAACTCGTATTGAGATTTTTTTCCCCATGCATCCTATATGAAGCCATCAATAAATTATCAGATTTGCTGGTTTCCCCCAATTTACACATCAGTGTATTTTGACGCATCTTACAATGGAATAAATATTGGTTTCAAGATGGAGCCCTGATCATTTACTTGTACTGAACATCAACATTCAGCAAAATTATAGGTTGAGGGGCAAAGTGGTACACACTTTCTTCCTAAAAGAGAGATTTGAGATTATAACAAAGTTTGTGTTTGAATAAAAATCAATAATTTGAGCATCAAGTATAGCATTAAGGATCGAGAAAAGTGTAATCTGCTCATGCACAAATACATTTAAATTGGAAAATGCATTGACACTGCTGCATCTAACGTGATTTTGGTTTCATACATGCATAGTGTGTGATGTACCAGTTGCACCGTTATCATAAATTACTAAATAGTAGGAAATTTCACCGTAGTTCTGAGTGAATTCGTCATCCTGTATAGAATAGACTTTGATTTGGCTTTTTAAGGTGTTCAGTAATACTGGTTTTGAAAAACATTTGGCCAGACACTTCCCAGTTACAAACACACAAGGCTGTAAATATGCTACATGGACACATTAGGTGGTATTTCTGCCCGTCTTCCCAAATGACAAGGATGCATCAGTTGACTGACTCAAATTTACTTCATCTTATCTTAAGAAAAAATTGGCAATGAGGAAAATGTAAAGGACGTTTTGACATTGACTTGTATGTTGTAGTCTGTAAATATTAACATTTAAAATGAAGACCTAAATGGAAGTTTTTCTAACAGTTCTGTACATTGAGAATAGCTTCGTTTATCCTACTCCGAGGAGGAAATAATTTTCTCATTATTTAATGGTTGGGAGCTAAGGTCCTTTCGTCCCATGCTAGTAAAACAAGTGCAGTGTTATTTAGAAACAATAGATGAAATATCAGTCTATATTGTTTCAGTGTTGCCTTGGGATACTAACCCTAAGCATAATGTTCTCCACCATGAGTTGCATCAATATTTCATGTATCATAAGCAAGCCAACCATTGTTAAAAATGCATATTCTTATGTTCAGAGGTCATGTATTATAAGAGCAAGTTACTCGATAGAATTTTGTCAGCATATTTATAGCTTATATTTTGAGTCATCTTGACTAGCTTCCAGTTTGCTGTGTTTAAAATGAATAAATTGATTTCCTCACTTGACCGTTTCTCTGTGGCCTCGCCATCACGTTTAGTGCTGCTGTGGAAGAAAGCAGCTTACAGTGGATAGCCCTGCTATCAGCCAGTCTAATTTAGCAATACATGTATAATATGCTGTGAAAGGTTGTATTGGTTCTGCACAATCTGGTTCAAGGTTTGTATTTACCAATGATATTGGTTTTGCACAAATGTTCAGCATTATTTTGAATTATTTTGGTGATATTGGCTTGTGTCACACCAGTACTTATTGCACACAGACGTCTCACACTTTCTGCTCGGATGAGAGGCAACTACTAAATATTGATCAGTCTGTTCTGGCTTCAAGCCATGTTATTTGTATATTACAATAAAAAACCATGTACAGCAACGTGACTGCGATTGTTTGTTTTGAAAAAAACAAACAAGTTGCATATTTAATTATTTTTGATGTGATTTCACTCATTATGTGTATTTTTGTCTCCCAGTACTGTTTTTAGTTTTTGCAAACACTAATATAAGTACCTTGATCCCGTTTTAAACCCGTTTTGAATTGATATGGTAAACATAAACCTAAGATGATTTGTTCATTGAACTAAATCATGTTCAAAATGACAATATCTGCTCATGATTTATTTCATCACAAGGATCTGTCAATTGAAAAGACTGCTCGGAAATAAGTAGCTTGTATTAATCTTAATGCATAGTTTTATGGAAACGAACAATATTATTTATTTAGATTATTAAACTTTGAGGATAAGATCCATTGTCACCAGAGGCATTTTGGTTTGACTAGATATCATGATATACAGTACGCTAGGTGAGGCGCTTAAACTGCAGTTTGTTTTACTGTACTGTATTTTTTCTCTATTTTGTAGATTTCCCATCTTTGATTTAAGAATCAAATATTCCTTACTTTTAACCACTCAAGCGGCCGTGATTGGTTCATCCTGACAAGCGATTGGTTCATTCTGACAAGCGATTGGTTCATTCTGACAAGCGATTGGTTCATTCTGACAAGCGATTGGTTCATCCTGACAAGCGATTGGTTCTTCCTGATCAGCGATGAGAAAAGTAACAGCTTCCACACGACAACACCGTAAATATGCTGCTCCGTAGCAGGACGATAATTTACAGTAGGCTAACGACACCGATCAACTTAGACTGTGAATTAAAGATACACTGATTTTAATCAATCATATTTGAGTAATTACAGTCATCTATGCTTTCTAAGAGTGTATTGTGTGGCTGTGTGTAATAGAGTGATTACGACCAGCGCTTATTATTCTCCAGTTAAACTGGTTTCTGTGATCTCAGGCAGGTTAGCACAGGTGATATCGTCGGTGATAACATGGCTCTACGCGTATGCAGCACTTTTCTCCGTTCTTACTCGACCCATGGCAAGGTAACAAAGTCTCTCTCTCTCTGTAGTTTGATAATTATCCTCGGATAGAAAGCGCTAACGTAGTGCATGGCAAAAAATATATTTATATATATTATAGAAAAGTTTGTATGAAGTTACAACTTGCAGGTTAATAGTGTTTCATTACTGTAAAAATGTGAGAGAGATTTCCTGGAAGCGAATTTATGAATCGTACTATGATGAAGGCTTGGCTCATGAATATTAATTAGGGAAGTTGTCGCTCGGCCACTGATTGGCTCAAAGTCATGCGTCTGTTAGACTCTACCCGGCTCTTACTGTTTCAGTTCGGTTCACATTTACAGCGCTTTTCAATGCGAATCATTTCAATGCAGCTTTACAGAAAATTCATGCTTCAGATATTTCAATCAAGAACATGTTGGACGCTGTATGAAAGTTACTTAGAGAGTTGGAGTTGTTAATATTCATGAGATTATAAATATTGATGTAAATTCATTTCCTGCGAATTTGATATATTAATAGATTAATACAGTTCTTTAAAACGAATAAAGTTTGGAATAATTAATATATTTTTATGGTTTTGATGTTTACTCTTATGTTTACCAAGAATGCATTTTTAAAATCAAAAATACAGCAAAACAGTAATATAGTGAAATATTATTACAATTTAAAATAACAGTTTTCTATGTTATATATGTAAAACTATAATTTATTTCTGTGTTCAAAGCGGTATTTTCAGCATAATTACTCCAGTCTTCAGTGTCACATGATCCTGATAATCTTACTTATTATTATCAGTGTTGAAAACGGCTTATTATTTTTGTGGAAAACTTGAATAGAAAGTTCACTTTTTTTAATCGAAATTATAAATATGTATTTATATTAATATAAATAGCATTATAAATATCTTTACTTTATTTTTTGATCAATTCAATGCATCCTTGCTGAATAAAAGTATCTTTAAAAATATCTTACTTTTGAATGGTGGCGTAAGAATCATAATATTTGAGGAAAAAGCCAAATATGCATGACTACATTTGCATAAACCATTGTGAGTATTATAATAAATGACTGTATTAATAAATTAAACATCTATGAAGAGCATGTATTGATTTTAAGATACGCATAGAAACAATGTGGTTGACGTAAAGTAAAATATGAAGGCCGACTCGGTTACGTAATCAGTTTGTGTCGTTATACGTTCAACACTAACACGTCTTTGCTTGCATGATTTATCTCTGTTTTTCTCCCTCAGTCAGTTCTGGGTGGACTCGCATCAGTCCGGCTCAAAGGTTCCTGTCCCGTTGACATCAGTCATCTGGACCACCTGGTGCTCACGGTCCGAGACCTGAACAGAACCACGCAGTTTTACTCCAAGGTTCTGGGGATGGAGGTCATCACGTTCAAGGTAGACTGTCACTCAATACAACACCACACGGTGGCGGCAGAGTCTGAGCAATCCTGTCTCTTCAGGGCGACCGCAAAGCTCTGAGCTTTGGAGAGCAGAAGCTGAACCTGCATCAGGCTGGGGAGGAGTTTGAGCCCAAAGCCCGAACCCCGACCCCGGGGTCAGCTGACCTGTGCCTCATTACCAGAACCCCCCTGACAGCCGTCGCGGCGCACCTCAAGGTGACGTATTCTGCTTCGGACAGAACTGGAGCCAAGCTTTTTGTGTGTGAGAGGGGTTGTTTTGAATCGGCCACAGGGTGTAGAATTGAAATTAAAAACAAAGTCATGTAGCAGATAAATTGAGTAGTCTAATACAAAAACTAACAGCTATTAATTTTTGACTATTTATGCATATTTATTAATTTTGCCATAGAGTATCATAGAATGTCTGTTCTCGTCGTAATTCTCTGATAATTAGTATTTTTAAGCTCTTCCTGCATGCTTCATAGTTAAAGCATTATGCTAATCACAGGCTGTAATTCAGTCAAATGACATGCAGTTCTATAAACAAGAAGTTCATGTTGAGTAGCTTATATTTGAGACGCGATATTACCTGTTACTTCAAAACAATCTGCTCCGAGGTGAGTCACAGCAACTTAAAGCAAAAAAATACAAAATTAAATTAATAATCGGACAAAAGGAATAAGGAATAAACCACAATCATATAAAGCACTGTGAGCGATGTAATACAATTAAAAACTGTAAAGAGCATAAGCCTATTGACTTTGAGTGGTTGATTATAAGTATAGAAACAGTGTAGTTCTATTATATTAAAAATAATAATAATACTAATAATTTATTAAAAAGCAGACATATACAAATGTGTCCCTCTCTGAGAAATCCAGGCTCAAAATCACAAGCATCAAAGTTTGATTTCTAGCATTAATATCACTATAATTTCAATCTTTGACATGACATTACTCAGTCAATATTAAATATATAAAGGTTAAATTTTCATAGAATGTTATTTATCATATTTTTTGTAGAAAACAGCAAATCATAAACAAATGGCTTTAGCTGGGTTTTCACAAAGAGTCTGCAAATGTAGAAATATGAGCTTACATTTGAGACAATATTACCAGTTATTTTGTCTATTTTTACAGAAAAAAAACATGCATATATATATATATAAATATATATCAGAGCAGTTGTTTATTTTTGAATGTCCTTCCTGGTCTTGAACTCTGCCAATCACAATCAGGTGGCAAAGCGAATTGTTAAATAAAGTTAATTATAATAAATTAAATTAGAATATATTTCTATAGCTAACATTACTATAAAAAAATGATTTTAGCTGGGTTTGCACAGAGAGGGTCACAAAGAGTCTGCAAATGTAGAAATATGAGCTTACATTTGAGACACAATTTTACCACTTATTTAGTATATGTTTACAGAAAAAAAATATGCATATATATATACCAGATATTTTATGTCTTTCCTGGTCTGGATCTCTGCCAATCACAACCAGGGGGCAAAGCGAATTATTAAATAAAGTGAAGTTAATTATAATAAATACAATTTTAACATATTTATATAGATTTTCAAGTATTACTAATGTCACCAAACTAAAACACCCTGCATGTTTTGTGTAGTGAAAATAAAATGTGTAATTAAAACGTTACACATACAGTACAGCAGTAAATTAATTTCTTAGAGTCTCAATTGAAATGATCATCATCCTGTGTTGCAGGCGTGTGGAGTGATGATAGAGGAGGGGCCCGTGGACAGGACAGGCGCCGTGGGGCCCATCCGGTCCCTCTACTTCCGTGACCCTGACCACAACTTGATTGAAGTCTCTAATTACCAGCAGTAGCCAGCAGGGGCGCTGCATCATCAGTGCCTTAAAGATGAAGATGAGCATGTACTCAGATGCCTTCCCAATGATGTTTTTAATGTAATAAAAAATAATAGGAAAAACATTAAAGTTGTTTTCACTTGTGCTTTCAGCTGAGCTAACATTCCCTTATTTGTGTAACTTCTTTAATGTGGCTGCCGTGATATGAAAGCATTCAAACCATGCTCTGAATGAGAAGGACTTCAATCGTTGTCCTGAAGAGGTTTCTGGGGGGTGCAGATGTAGCACACTTTGCGGTGCAGATGTAACAGGACACCACGAAGGACACTTTGCGGCAAGTGAGGCAAGGTACACTGAAAAAGGATTTTTTGAAGTTCTACCATTTAAATCAGGCAGTTCAATATCAGTACTCCAAAAGCGTGTCAATATCAGTACTCCATTTAAAGCTGTTAAGTTAACTTGATTATTGTTTGTTATTTTTACTATATTTGAATATCAACATCATGACCCGTTGTTCATGATCCCGTTGTTCCCATCATGACTTAGGTTTTGTGCTGTTTTTGTGACTGTTGTCGACTGTTTGTTATTAGGTTTAGTAAATGGCTGTTTTGTGACATCTGGAGGTCATGTTTTTCTCAAAATGATCCATTCATACTCGAACACTATTCACTGACACATCACTGTGTATCATGTGTCTCAGGTCTCTGTGTTCATACAGATAATAATTACATTGAGTCAACATATTACCTTAAAATTAATAACAATCTACTTGATTACATAGTACTTGTAACTTAACCACATGCTTTGTAGGCTTTTATTCAATGCTGTGATGTTTGATTATAGTTTACAAAATGTGAAAATGTACATAAGTATAGCACGGTAAACTTAAAATAATTAAGTAGAAATTACTCATTAACTCTACCTGGCCATGTTAAATTGACTCATTTCCTTTACTAATTTTAGATAACTTAGTTAAGCAGATTGACTTAATGCCGTATTTAAAAATATGCGTGCAAAAACTTGCCAAATACAAATTAAGTAAATTTAACTTCTTAATTTCTTCTAACTTCTTACTTCACAGCGACACAGTGTGCAGAATCCATGAAAAGCGTCTCTTCTATTTTTTTTGCAAATATTGTCCTATCATAACCAACCATAAATCAATGGAACACATATTTATTTGTTTATTAAGTATAAATCTCAATTTCAGAAAGTTGACCCTTATGCCTGGTTTTGTGCTCCAGGGTCAAGTGTTAGCTCTTTTCCTTCTTCCGTCTCAGTAATTGATGATACAATCATGCGTTTAGTAGCACAACGACCGATTATTTCCTATCGTCACAATCTGAGCACGAGCGGTGAGCGATGTGTCACTGATAATATGTGACATTATTGTTTCCTCCACCCTCCTCTGCTGTGCTCGTATAAATCTATCAACAGGAAAGGGATGATTAATCTGTTTCAGCAGAACATGTTTATATTCATTGTTGTGTCCCTGTCAAAGTACACATGATGATGATGTGAATCAGCAAACACCACAAGGGTCTGTTTCCCACGGCTTGAGCAAATCTGCCGACCACAGCTTTCTGTATTCTAATACTGTAAAAATACATAATGCATCTCAAAAACATAATGCCTTACATTCAATTTAAAATTACATTACACTTAAAAATCGAGTTGAATTTCACATAAATTATTAAAAGGAGTTTTACTGATCATATCATATTTGCAGTGTACTATGGTAAATAAATGTACTGTTATATTGTATACATAACATTTTCATAAACAAAAACTTTCATGTGGTTTTAGTTATATTCTAATACTTACAAATGGCTCAATATGTCATATTTGGATTCATATATCTTGGAATCGTCTGTTTATTTGAGTTATGATTCCACAATATAACATTTTAACTAACGTGCATGATATCTGAATTAGTCGCTCACATTTCTTAGACTAAAACTATCCATCAGCTGAAGAGTTGAGCATTCATCCACACTACTACAGAGAACCAGCTAATCCAGATCTCCAGGATCACTAGAAACACCTATAAATAAACCTTTATTTGTCCCGTTGTTCCTGGTTTCTCTTTTCCCGCATGTTTAGTTCCTCTTGGTTTCTGTGTGTGTTTGTTTTAGTTACTCATTACCTTCACCTGTGTCTTCTTTATGTGCTCGTCTATTGTGTTTACACAGACCTGTGCTTCAGTCCGGCTTAGACCGATCTCATTGTGTTGATCAGTGGATTCACAGCTCAGCTCATCTCTTCAGATGCACAGAAGAGTATTCAATCACTGATCCAGAGTGAACCTTTAAACTGTGTAAAAACAGCGAGACAGCGTCTATTTACAACTATATATATATAAGATCCAATTACAGAGAAAATGTGCACTGCCAAGGGTAGCGCTTCATTTTACTGTGCTGTTCTGCATGTAATCACTGAGTATTAACAACAACCGAAACTAGGTACACGAACTATGCACCTAAATATATAATAGATGCCTTTTATTAATCAGTATTACTTTGGAAAATTCACTGTGTGCACCTACTGTAACATAAAGTACGAACAATTCTGCACTTGAAATAAATATGTTTACATAGACAGTGGTTTGCATGTCAGGTCATTCATTCACATTGCAATTGATTTTTAAAGACATAACGATACAGTGTATACTTTGAATACACTGTAAGTGTATTTTTGAGCAATATCAAACCATAAATCTGATTTGTGATGCAGTCTGGCGTTATGAATCTCGCCGTGTTTGTTTGCTCAGGCCTCGGGTCCATTTCTCCATTTCTGTCACTGTATGGAGTCTGGTTTCATTGCCGGGATTTGAAAGATTAATATTCAATTAATATCCAGTAATAATGTTGTTTTGACTCGATAAGACCATCCGATGAGAATAAAACTTCAATTGATATGTGTTTTACAGCAAAAGTATATTTTGAACAGCTGCTTTAGATATTTGAGGAAGTTATTTTTTTCTAGATTCTCAGTAGTTTTACTGAAACTTCACATGATATAACTGAGTGCTGATTCTGTGGTTTACTGTGACTGTCAGCTTAATGATTCTGTCAAGTCTTATTTCAGATCTTCAGGTCTGATTATCTGCTTATCTGTTTGTTTTATTACACAAGGGAAACTCTGGTCTCAAACAGAGGACAGTCATTGTCCAGTTTGCAGCATTGACTGCAGTGTTCATTTCGTTTCTCATGAAAAGACCAAGATTTTCACCCAAACATGAAACTTACTTGATAAGTTTCATCACAGTTACCTAAACAAGTAAATGATCAATGATACCTAAACTAAACAACTACCTTACTATTACTAAGCAACAAATTAGGAGTTTGTTGAGACAAAATCTGTAGTTAATGGTTTGTTAATAGTGAGAACTGGAGCTTAAAATAAAGTGTGACCAAGAGGATTTGGGGAAATAGTAAAAGCACAACTAAACTTTGTAGTAGTAGACAGAGTGTCTATAGTTGAGCAAGAGCATTGTTAAAGGGATAGTTCACCCAAAAATGAAAATTGTGTCATCATTTACTCATCCTCAAGTATTTCCAAACCTGTATGAATGTGTTTGTTCTGAACACAAAGGAAGATATTCTGAAGAAAGTTTGTTAACAGGCCGTTCTGGGGCAGGATTGACTTCCATAATAGGAAAATAATACTATAGAAGTCAATGGAGCCCCAGAACTGCTCTGTTTCCCTCGTTCTTCAGAATATCTTCCTCTGTGTTCAGAACAAACACATTCATACAGGTTTTTGGATGAACTATCCCTTTAACAAGGCTCTGTCTCTGGCTACTACTACACAGTTTAGTTGTGCTTTTACTATTTCCCCAAATCCTCTTGGTCACACTTGATTTTAAGCTCCAGTTCTCACTATTAACAAACCATTAACTACAGATTTTGCCTCATAATTTGCTGCTTATTCGTTAGTAAGGTAGTTGTTAAGTTTAGGTATTGAGTATTATGAATGTAGAATCTATGCTTTATCAGTACTAATACACAGCCAATATGTTAATAATAGTCATGATAATAAGCAACTAGTTATTAGTGAGAATTGGTCGCTAAACTAAAGTGTCACCATCATCTTTAAGTCATATTAGAGCACGACAGATTTCATGCTTAAACATTGACTTTCATTTATGGGCAAAAATACAGTTTTTAGTTGTTCCACCAAAAGCTGGTATCTCATATTGTAAGCTTGTTTAATTATATACATATTTCCATAATTCATCAGTTAGTAACTGTGATTAGTAATGCAATTGTAAAATATTATAATATGAGAGTAGAGTTCCCGTAAAGCCTAAACTTTCGGTTTCTTCTTCTTGGTATAACAGTTGGACTTAAGATATCTTAGAATTACTTATGATATCTAATCAGTTTTTTTCCATATCTGGTAGGTACATTCACACACTTGAAGTATGTGCTTTATCTTGAGGGCAAATCTTAAAAGCAAGTACTGCTCTACGTCAAAAGGCTTTGGGGAAATCGTAAAGCTCCCTTCCTTCTTTCTGTTTGTTCAGTCTGTTTCTCAGGATAGTTGGCCAAAGCTGATTTATTTGGTCATTTGACTCTCTTAAACCATTCTCTGTTTACACTGGATCAACATTTGGGTTCATTGTCTTACTTTTGTTAAGATAATCTATGAAGTGTTTCCAGCTTCCTTATGTTTAAGGGTCTTTGACATCCTCATAACTGGCTGCTGACTGTGACATTGTTTTTTTTTTTATTAGTAGTTTTTTCCCCATGGGTTAATAGTAAAAATTTCCCAGTAAAAGGTAAACCATTAACCAACACGCCTTTGACAGCAAATGGAAATCACATGAATGAAAACCAGTTTTTTTTCAATTTTCTTTGTCTAAGAATTTGAGAAAATGACTCACTGATAGTTATTTCATATAACAGACGAAATATGATGTGCTATTTGACACTGCTGTGCAACAAAAATCCCCTGTATGCATCTTTCTATAGTTTCTGGTTTCTTTCCAAGGAAGTTACAAAACACAAAGACATTCCTTTTGTTCACTGCTGACAATTCACATGCATCAATAGACGATCACAGGCGTCATGTAACTCCAAACTGGAATTACCTATAACCTGTGCCAATTACCGAAAGTGTGCCATTGATGGCACATCTGACACTAGATTTAGGTTTATCGCACTCATCGTCAGGTAAACCGAAGCTGTTGAGAGCACTATTGAGTGTTCAGTGCATGTGTCACCTGGAACAATGGTGGAGATTCTGCAAACGTTTACATTTTTAGCGTTTATTGTCCTCTCAATACTTTGAGAGTGTCTTGGGAGAAGTTTCTTCTACAGTCTGTGGTACAGAGATACACTGGCCTGCTAACCGGCCATAAGGCGTCTTTTGTTCAGCTAACCCCACTTCCTTGTAAGTTATCATTTAGCAGACAACTGTATCCAAAGTAAGCTTATTACGGGAACAATATTCCTGAAACAAGTACCTTTCTTGAAAGCTCATGACTCATTTCTTTCACGTATTTAACAACAACCTTGAACTTCAACCTCGCCACGCTGTCCTCCACTGCTGGATTGATATAAAACAGAGGATTTCTGTCGATTCAGCTGTTTCGACATTGAAGGACTCTGTAATGGGAAAATATCAACTCCCCAATATTTGACCCTTGCTGGTGTTTGTCTCTTCAGACGTGGAATGGAGGATTTCTCTTACCCCCAATATTGAATGAAAATTCACCTATTGACTCTCCAAATATAGGCCACATTAATGCATACAATCTTACTACAAACACAATGTTTAGTTTGAACTCAGGAGACAAGCTGTGATGTAAATTGAAGAACACTTTGGAGGAAAACATTTTCTATTCCTAACAGTATACAGATGTTTGATTTTCAGATATACGAGGCCTTGGACCACAAAACCAGTCATAAGGGTAAATTTTTCGAAATTAAACCATATATAAATAATAAGCTTTCCATTTATGTATGGTTTGTTATGATAGGACAATATTTTAAAATCTGGAATCTGAGGGTGCAAAAAAATCTAAATATTGAGAAAATCATCTTTAAAGTTGTCCAAATGAAATTCTTAGCAATGCATATTACTAAACAAAAATTAAGTTTTGATATATTTACTGTAATAAATGTACTAAATATTCTCATGGAAAATGATCTTTACTTATCCTAATGATTTTTGGCATAAAGGAAAAATTGATAATTTTGACCCATACAATGTATTTTTGGCTATTGCTATAAATAGACCCCAGCGACTCGAGACTGGTTTTGTGCTCCAGGGTCACATATGGTAACACCTCAGTATGCTGGTTTGGTCTGGCCAGAGGAGATGTTTTTTTCTTCACTGGCTGAGTTTCGGTTCCTTGCCGCCGTCGTCTTTGGCTTGCTTAGCTGGGGACGCTTGACTGATTGTACAGACGTTATAGGAAGAGAGCTGAGCTGACATCACTGAATCATGAACTGAATTTAGCTGAAAAAATTTACTCTTTGTCATTGTCCTATTGCATTATTAGACTAACTATTTCCTGTTGACACTGTAGAGCTGCTTTGACACAATCTGTATTGTATAAAGCGCTATATACAGCGGGCAAAATAAGTATTGAACACGACACCAATTTCCCAGTAAATATATTTCTAAAGGTGCTGTTGGCTTTCATTTTTAACCAGATGTAGGTAACAAGCCAAGTACTTCATACATACAAATAAAACAAAACAAATAAGTTCAGAAATCAAGTTATGTGTAATAGAATTGAATGACACAGGGGCAAGAAGTATTTAAATTTAGCTTTGTTGGTAATCACATCGTCAAGACGCCTCATGTAAGAGAAACTACACTGTAAAAAAAAAAAGTTGAACAAACCTTTTAGAAGCAGATTTTTTAGTTTTCTCAACTTAATTGTTCATTTGTTGTATAAACTTAAAACAAGAAGTTGAGAAAACTCAATCTGCTGAAGCTGGTTGCCTTAAACTTTTAAGTTTGCTCAAAATTGAATGTATTATTTTATTTGTTTATAGTTTAGTGGCATGCATAGCTCAGGTGTGATTTTATCTTCAAATCTTGAGTTTCTGAGTCTCTTCTCTGAATTCTTTAGTTCTTATTTATGGATTCACGTCAGATGATTGTCTTTATTTTCTTTCTCTGAAACCAGTCGAGAGTTTGCTTGGCTGTGTTTGGGATCATCTTAATCATCCTGGTGCTGTAGGTGTTGGACTGAAGCAGCTAATATTAATTTGCACTGACGAGGCGCAGGATTGCTTTCTAATCACTGATAGATTGCAGCTGGTGTCTTGGCTTTCATGCCTTTTTGCTCCTGCCTTTCTTAATGTGTTCAATACTTTTCCCCCGTGTCATTCCATCTTATTACACATAACTTAATTTCTGAACTTACTTGTTTTGTTTTCTTAGTATATATGGATTACTTGGGTTGTTATTGACATCTGGTGAAAATTTCAAGTCAACAGCACCTTTAGAAATATATTTTTATTTACTAAGAAAAAATGTGACTTGACTTGACTTTTGGGGACCAGTTCTCACTATTAACTAGTCGCTTAATAGCATTCCTATTATTAACATACTGGCTGCTTATTAGTATTTATCAAGCACATATTCTACATGACCTTATGCTACATCCCTAATCCTAGTCAATACCTAAACTTAACAACTACCTACTAACTATTAATAAGCAGCAAATTAGGAGTTTATTGAGGAAAAAGTCCCAATGATTTGTTAATAGCAAGAATTGGACCTAATAATATGCCACTTAATCAAAAACGTTCCCGAAAACATGGCAGAGTGACCAAAATGTGGACAATTTATTTTCCAAATTAAAGTACCAATATTATATCTAATACCACCATTTGGATATATTATGATCTATAAGGCACAGTTATAGCCCCCATGATTACTCTATTTAGTGTCTGATGTAAATTAGTTCTATTTTGAAATGTTAATGTTTCATTTGTATACAAGCTCCTACCATGTCCCTAATCATCATTATTTCATTTTGATGGGCTTCATAGAGATTTTTCTTTCTTTATTTACTTTTATTAAAGTTAAAATCTCATCCCTCATATCTTCTGTGAAAATGTTTGTCCTGCACTTCATATTTAGTACATTTCAAATTTCTATTGAAACTTTCAGGCACCATTTTTTTTGCCACCAACAATGTCCTTTTGACAATAATCCCTTTAACATTTAGCCCTAAATCATTTGTGAATGGAAAAGCAAGCAGTATAAACCTGCTGATCCCAGACACACAGGACACAATCTCAAGTAGCTGTCAAAGCTGGATTGAACTTAACACCTGCAGTTGTGTTAATATCTACTTTCAGTTTGCAGCAATACATGTTTGATTGTTGTAATTCACCCCATTAATGTTTAACATGTTTCAGTTCAACTGTTCCACTACACTGCATATACTGTAAACCTATACAGTAATACAGACACTTTGACTAATATATCTACTTTTATGGAAGATGATGAAAATGGCCGAACTCTTTTACTTTTCCTTTGTTCATATTCTCAGTGGAATAAAAATGAATGAGACATAATCATGTATAGTAATAAATTTCATCTTTATTGAGTTTCAGTCCAAAGAAGATGTTAAATAATTCAAGC
Organism: Ptychobarbus kaznakovi; assembly: GCA_027422405.1. NCBI lineage: Eukaryota > Metazoa > Chordata > Actinopteri > Cypriniformes > Cyprinidae > Ptychobarbus > Ptychobarbus kaznakovi. Next base: position 1,832,403 of record CM049811.1, read on the forward strand.
CGAAGTCATCACGAAGATTCCATTATATAACATTTAAAAAGTGCAAACTAGAGAAAAAACATTTATATTTACAAACAAACCTTTAGGGATTTTGAGAAATATTAATAAATATTGCATGTTTAAGTAGTACTTCTAATTTAATAAATCCTACACGTCGTTGCATTTCACACACACAAAAAAGATGAATTATACATGATTGGTGCCATGATAAAGCAGCATGCTGTTTACTGCAGCTGAGCCAGCAGTGGTTTACAGTCATCTAAACGGTCCAGGCCTTCGACCGCTTCGATCAGCCTCTCCACCCTCTCGTTGGACAGAACTGCACCTGCATTGCTGCTGAACTTCTTCTGAAGGCTTTCCTGGCTAAGTGGGTTCCTCCAGTGACCGTAGAAGGTGTCACAGCGCCCCCGCAGGACGTCTCCACTTCCCAAGGTGACCTCCACCTCACCGTACATGATGTTGAAATTGGCCGGGTTGTCGTGGGGGTGCTCTACACGGACGCGGGAGAGGAGCGCGAGGAGCTCGGGCCGCTGGAGGGCCTCTGGGTGGAAGGACTGCACCGTGACTTCTCCATCCAGCAGAGCGGTGCAGGCGTTGAACTGGAAGGAGTGGCGCGCCTGGTGCTCCGTCTCCGGGAATGGGCGGTTGATGTACTTGGACAGCGGCACTCGAAGCAGGATATCCTGCACCAGGTTTGGAGAAACGCTGCCTCCTTTCAGGCCAACCAGGGTCTTGTGCACGACGGCGGCAGCATCGGCGATCCAGTGCATGCCGAGGTGTGCGGGAAAGCGCTTGAATGCGATGTCTTGCGACTCTATGAGGAAGCTGTGCTCATTCTCCCCCAGGGAAGCGATGGGGTTTGGTGCGTAATCTTCGTAGAATGCACTGAATCCGGCGACCCCGGGTACTGCGTCCAGGACTAGAGGACTCGCCTCTAACCCACGGGACGCCAGCAGGGCTGCTTCGAGACCCAGGCGCGAGGCGTTACCAATGTGAAGAGGTTTGGATTGCGTTGCTGCATTAGCCATTGGTGCACCTGCCAAAGATGCAGCGATGGCCAAGGCATTACTGCACTGATTGCGATCCAGAGAGAGGAGGCGAGCACAGGCTGCGGCGCTGCCCATAGTGCCCACCACACTGGGAGGATGAAACCTGATGGGGAAGACAAATACAGAGTCATTATTTCACCAGCTCCCCATAACTGTGCTAGAGTGCTCTCGCCTAAATCTTAGATTATTCTTAGTTTTGGGGAAGGCCGAACACATGCTTTTTGAAATATAATCCATTGGGAGTTTTGTTTGTGTCCATTGTCCTAAAGTTTTGTGTTTGCAATTAAATATGTATTTACACTTGTTCAAACGAGAGATGTGAGCTTCTCTTAATCCTGTCACCAAGTACTGGTCAATAGGGGTTCCTATTGTTGTTACATCAGTAGTTTGTAGGGGCCTCATTTGAAAAATTTTGCATACAAACCATCCTACATTTGATCTTGCGATCATTTCTCAAATGTGCATAGATGTGATTTAGAGAATGAACGAACACGCAAAAAACATGCATACACTTCTCTTCTAGATGTGCAAATTATAACGCTAATGGTTTCGTATTTTCTCCTTGTAAACACCGCGTAATTAATGTCATTAAGATATAATAGAGCACCAGCCAACGTCCAAATCTTTTACTTGCGAAAAGCCAGAATGTTTTTATACATATGAATGTTGGTGTGGATTTTAGTTTATTATAAATGAGGCCCCAGGTCTCTAATTATGGCTATGTTCCTCCTTCAAAACGAGTATATCTAATATTTTCACTCTTTTTTATTGTTTGCAGTGTGAAAACCCAGTAAAAGTCTGAAATAGTAATATCAAATCCAATTATATTCAATCAGCCTCTGACATTATTCCTGTTTTCACAGCACTCAGGAAATAACAAATTATAAGTGTTTAACTATATTCTCGGTGCACAAACAGAACTGCTCTTCATAAACAGCTGTCTGAAGGAGCTTTGACAACATTCACATGTGGCATCTGGATACTCCGACCCACCCAGCTGCATGTGTTTTACCTCATATAATGCTAACACTATTTCACAGGCTGTGCTGTACATAGACATGCAAGTATTGCTCTCTTTAGTTGAGACAAAGAAATGGACTCTAACCTCTTAGGGATGTTGTTAGCCTCATTGGAGAATCTCATCAGTCGGCCTTGGATTTCGATGCCCACATTGAAGGCGGTTAGAAAGTCAAGCCCACTTGGTTTGCTGTTGTTGTGCAACATGTCGCTTATAGCCAGGAGGGCAGGCAGTACTGCTCCAGAGGGGTGGGTCGCGGGATGCCAAGTGTCATCAAAGTCCATCGAATGAGCCTGTGAAAAAACAACATGTAAGCCAAGGTCTACAGTGTCTTTCTGTTTCTACATATCGGCATTCATGTCTCATTGCCATGCCATTGCCTTCAGACATCTCTAGCATAGCCAAAACACTAGAGAGGAAAAGGAAAATACTGTGAACGACTGCCATAACATGAGCAAGACCTAATAAAACAGCCTGTCTAGTTTCTATTTGAAACACTTCCTGGAGTGTTATTGGTTAAACACACACTCAATTTAGCGGATTCGCAGCAGACTTTCCTACAACACCCCGGATGTTTCTGTACTCAGTGAAAGTTCCACAGTGCTGAGATTTCATCATTTGAGCTGTTTTCCACATTACCGCATTTGGCTGCCAAAAATGGCACTGAATGTTGAAAAACAAGTTGATACTTAATGCTTCATTGACTGTCTTGGCCTGATGCTAATTTCAAGACTTGCGGAACAGGCCTTTCTGGAAAAACACTAAGAATGTGACCAGGATGTTGAATCACACATTCAGCGCAAGCTGAACTAGGAAATTCAATTACAACTCAATGCACGTGTTGACACTTACTGCTACTCCATTGACAAATGCTGCGAGGGTTGGAGAGAGCTTCACGCCTTGGCGCCCGTAGACAAAGCTGATGTCATCAGGAGCGTACATGTGCTTGAGGAAAAAGATAAATGACTCAATCACATATCAACATACCAGAAATGGCCAACATTGCTGCTCAAACATAGACATTGTTTACACACCATTGATTCTGGTTACACAGACATGCTTTATTATGTCCAGGGAGGAATTGTATTCTGTAAAATCATGACTAATTTCTACTGAAAAAATGGCGTCTCTTAATGATGGGTTGTTCTTTCTACAGTTTACTATTTAATATTGGCACCGTGCCCTACCTGGCAGTGCTGAAGGGCAAGTTCAAACACATCAGTGGTGCTTCCCAAAAGCCCAACGCCGATGCTGTCCAAAACCATGCGTTTGCTGCGCTGGAGCACGGTTGGTGACAGATGCCTTGGCTGGACGCTCTGAATGAACCTGCCAAAACTGCTGGTCACTGTTTCCTCAGGGGCAGGACGCTCCACCACTAAAAACAGACGAGAGACAATGTAAATAAAATGAGACACTTGACATTGCTGGATAGCACCCATGCCAGGCAGCGACTATTATAGATTAGTCAATTAGACAGCTAAATTTGAGAGCCTAACAAAAGCCTTGAATTTTTACTTCTTTTCTTTTCCATCACGAGTTAACAAATAGCAGTTTACTGACAATAAGGCTTTAGAGCTTGCTCACCATCTAGTGCAGACTTATGGAGTCCTCGAGCAGCAGAAACAGCAGACAGGTATCTGGTGGATCTCTGTGTACAAATATTCATGGTTGAGTGACTCCATACAGTATATAAAGTTAGCATACACCATATGTTTTGTTCTCTTTTATACCCGTTTAAAAACCACAAAGTGCAGATAAAATGGCAAGTTTTGTTATGTAATTATAGTTTTTCCTTGTATGAAACAACCTCAATAACAGTTATTGTAAATAGCTTCGATAATAAATCATTTCAATGAGAAACTTCAGGAAAAAAAAATATATATGTATATATATATAAAGAAAATAAGACAATAATAAAACTTGTTCCATGTTTTGATTTTCTTTAAACATAAGGCAAACATATTTAAATCTACAATAGGCTTAACTATGTAAAAACGTGAAAAACAAATCTTTACCTGTAGGGTTGAAAGCATTTTGTCGATTTTTGTTCAGGGTCTGGATGCGAAGATGCTTGAAATCTTTTGTCGTTGATGTAAAGTTGAAGAAAGGTTGTCGTCTTCTCTCTATCTCAATGTAGATGTGAATTGATTGAAGGTAGAGGATGCTGATGTGCTAGAGTCAAGTGTGTCCACCTTATATAGTATTGGACCACAAAAGACAATGATACACCCACGGAAGAAACAGAAGAACCTGGGCTGGATTTCCCAAAGTATTGTTATTTTTAGATTAATAGGTGGGATTTTCAGCAGGAAACAAACTGTCTTATTGTAAGGGTCAGTGATGTCAGCATTGATGAGGACATGGGTTGGTTGACATCACTGTAACTCCTCCCAACTCCATTGAGGATGTTTCTATAAACTTAAAGCATTCTTCACAAGCATCTCAATACTTCATTACAGATCAAGAATCTTCACTAGGTAAGTTTCTTATTTCTGTACTCTTTTTCTCATATTATAAATGAACACTACAAATAATTATAGAAATCTAAATTTTTTATTCTCCATTCAGTTTTGATTGAGTTTAATATTTGTATATATTGGCATATTTGTTTGTGTATATATATTATTTAAAAATCATCTTATATTTAATCTTAATATATATATATATATATATATATATATATTATTGTGTATCATAAATATACATAACCAGTTTAAGAAACATAAATGTACAAAACAACATTAACAGTTCACTGTTTAGTGGGTGTATCATATGTAAAAACATGCTGACAAGTTGACATAAAGGTCTGCTCAAACTTACTGTAAGTTTATCCTCAAGTCTTGTCCTCAGACGGCTGTCTGTCTATGTTGACTCCTGTCTGCTGGTTGTTTGAGATGAAACAGATTACATTTCTGAAGTTGTCAGTTTACTGCTGCCTAGACTGTAATAGTATCATTGTTCAGCTAAGAGTCTTCAGATATCGGCGTTAGAAAATCAGATTGAATTTGAATGCCTGAAGGCTAAAACATCCATTCGGTGAACAGTGTTTGACTCCTGCTCAGCTGTTTGCTGAACCTGACACCTGTGTCACATACCTACAGAGGGGAGGGATGATATGAAACTATACACACCCATGAATAGGCTGTTTAGTGCACACTCACAATATGAGAAGTCTTTTGGCACATAGAGGCACTTTTTTTACACGGATGACACAACTATGATGGTGTTTAATGGCCCTTTGTAATAAATAAAATGTGTTTGTACACATGCTTGTAGAAGTATTTATATAATCATTAACTATTAAAAGAGCAGAATATTTTATTGGTCACGCTTTTGTTGGGGACCAGTTATGACTATTAACCAGCTGTTAACTACAACTTTTGGCTCAATAAACTCCTAATTTGATGCTTATTAATAGTTAATAAATTATTTGTTAAGTTTACATATGAGGACGGGTTAAGGGATATAAAATGTAGTCATGCAGAATAAAGCATTAATATGTGCTTTATAAGTGCCAATTAACAGTTAATATACTAGCAATATGCATGATTATAAATAAATAGTTAACTTTGAGAACTGGCCCCTACAATAACGTGTTACCCTGATATCCATCAGTTACAACTAAGTTACTTTATATCAACTAACTGCTGATCAAACCAGGCAAACCTATTTCAGCACACTGTGAACAAATTATTATTGATTATGAGACTTTAATAATCAAAGTATTGTATAACCACAAATATTTGAGTCTTTACCTTTTATCGTTGCTTCCTGTTTACACAACTTAATCTTATCAGCAGAAAGCTACGTTTAAAGCGAAGTTCATGGCATCAGCAAGTGGTTTTCCGGCAAGTTTTTATGGAGAGCCGGGTGTGCTTGGGCTCCTGGCCAATGGCATCAGTGCTTTCCTTGTCCTACTGCAGAACTTCCATGGGGCTAGGACTGGCGTTCCTGCAGTGGGAGTAGAAAACATATTAGCAGGTATTGTTGTGCATTGTTTTTGGCATTTTAATTGAACAAACAAACTTGCAATAATCTTGCACTTATATACTGATATCAGAAAATAATAGCAACCTATTTGCATTGTGCATTCATGCTACTTCAGTGCAGTACACCTATAGCATGCGTAATTTTCTGTGCATCATGTGTTCATTTATACAGGCATTCATCTCATTCTAATTGGTGGAGTGTGTCAGCTTGTGGCAGGCTTGCTGTCTTTCCGAAAATATGACCATCTGAGTGGGACGTCATTTGTAGGATATGCAGCACTGTGGGCAAGCTATGGGGCCACCAGAATTTTCCTAGGTGCAAACCAACAAAGTCCAAACCCATTCAATGAATCCGCAATGATAAATAGCACATTTCAAGACACTAGCATCAATAAAACTGACATGTTCATCAAGGAGTCTGCCATAGCTGGCCTGGTGCCTTACATCCTGCTTTCCTTTCTACTGGCCTTCTGTTCAGCAACCGTAAACTATATCATGCCCTTTGTGTTTGGGGCCATCACCCTCACGCTGATATTTGAGGCTGTGGGTCTGGTGGCAGGGTGGGGTTTGGTGGTCTCTGGGGTTCTGGAGCTCCTAATCCTGCTCTTTGCCATATATGGCTCATCGGCACTGCTAATCAAGGGACTGGCCCAACGCTATGTGCTAAAGGGTTTTGGAAACCCTCTCTTCAACGTGCTGCTCCTAGGAACCACCAACGCCAGTAGCTCCCAAAGCTTGGGCCAAGAGAAGAAGAAGAACACAAAATATGCTGAACCGATGGCCTTGGGATTCTTCTGTGACACCGTCTCACCATTTATCTTCGCCTTCTATGCCTTTCACTACTTCCCATCACTCTCAGTAGCTGCCATCTGGATAACCATCAATTCTGCTGCTCAGCTTCTGTCTAGCTATTACGCATACATGCGTCAAGACTGCTACCATGCAACCAAGTTTGGCCTGCACTGCATGTTTTGGTTGGTGAAGACCTGGGAAGAGCATGTGGTGTCTGTAACCATCAACCGGGCCGAAGCTGGTGAAGTAAGGCACGCCATGGTTGGCAACTGGTTCTTTGTGTCCGCCGCCTTGGTGCTCTGCATCGCAAGTCTAAACAAAGACACTCTTGAGCTAATTCACAACTCGTTTTTTGTCCTGGTGACCATATCAACCATCTCCCAGATTCCCATTGAGAGGTACTACATCTTTTTTGGAGTGACCTGCTCCCTCTTCACGCTCCTGTCCTTCTATGGCACCTTTGCCCGCCTCATCAACACCATTGCCGAGAAGTTCTTGATCCCAGTTGGACCCCAGCCTGTCTCCACCGAATCCCTGCAGAAATATCTCAGTAACCTCAAGAGATCCAAACAGCATGAGCCTGAAGATAAAGGTGCACAGCTCCCCGATGCTTTGTTTTATCTTTGCAATGGAGTGGCCGCTCTCTCAGCTATTCACAGTAGTCAGCTCGGCTTGGCGTTTTTTGACCTAACCGTTCCCTGGGTGCTCATCCCAGGAGCCATCATCCAGGCCTACGTCAGTCGACTACAGGTACAAGGTGGCCAGAGATTCGGCTCTGTTGTTCCCTCCTTTTATGTGGCTATTTGGGCAACTTGGACCTGGTTTAGATTTGCAGGTATGAAAATATGCAAATTCATAGAGTTAAAAAAAAATACGTGCCTATAGTTTTGGGTAGAAATCTAAGATGTATTTTTCCTGCAGGACATCGTTTGGAAATATCCACAGTGTCAGCAAATGGATTTGCAGCTGGGGCAATAGCATTCCTGGTCATCAATGCTTTTTTGATTCTAGTTGGTAGGTTTGTTTACAAATACATCAAATATACTCTCACAACTGACTCCTGCATTTAAAGCATTGCAAATTGGACTCTTTCTTTTTTTCTGTACAGCGGCCTACAGCAATCTTGTTCTTCTGGCATTGACCACTATCATGGAGGTTGTCATAGTTTGTTTTCTCCTCTCTACTCTTGGAAGACTGCCCTATCAGCTAGAAGGTACTGTAGAAGAAAACGTATTGTGAAAAATAAAGATGAAACTGCATGAAATAATGTGTAAAACTTACCTCTCATTTTCTTGAAACTCTTTCTTTAGTTGCCATGCTAGCAATTTTCGCCATCATATGTTTGTATGGCATGCTAGCATCCCTTGTGAACAGTATCTTCTCCAAGACCCTGATACCAGTTGGACCTTCCCTTATCAAGGTATTACTTTTATCTAAGATCACAAAATTCTTAAAAGGTTTAATGATGTTATACATTCACAGTTAGACAAAACCTTCCTACTGACTAATTTATCTTCTTTATCCAAGGACAAGAAAAAGAAGGAATCTGACACCACATATCCATGTATTGTCGCTAACTCTCGGGAAACCAGCGGACTCCTCAAGATTGCCAAATTGCTGGAAAACAGTGGAGTGTGTGGCATCCCTACAGATACTGTCTACGCCTTGGCTGCTTCATGCAAGAACCCCAGTGCAATTGAGAAGATATACTCTATCAAAGTACATGCCAGCAGACAAGCAATGAAACATAATATTAATTTACAAATCATCAAATGCCTGTGATCTTTGTCCGCTGACCCACAAATGTTATCTCCGCTAGGATCGTCCTGCAGAGAAGCCAGTTTGCATCTGCATCTCAAGTGTGGAGCAGCTTGTGGCCACCAAACCTCCTTTCAGTCCCCTGCTATGGGAGTTCATGAGAAACGTCTACCCCGGAGGCATCAGTTGCATTGTCCGCAAGGGCGATTGGCTCCTCAAACTCGGTATGGTTATTAACAAGATACAGCATTTTGTATTTGCACCCAACTCTTTTATCAAACTTGGGAAAACCACCAAACCAAATTAAAACTTTACTGAGTGAAATTTGTGATTCCCTATCATCACCAGTCTTTTTAACTGGTCATATTGTTCACAGGTGTGGGTCCTGCATATGACCGTGTGGGGACCAGAGATAGCATTATGATTAGAGTACCTGACCACACTGCTATTGCTCACCTGTGTGAATTCACCGGCCCATTGGCCATTACATCAGCCAATCCCAGTGGAGAAGCTGACAGTACCCATCATGACATGGTCATCAAGTAAGTTTATAACGACGCCAACAAGTGCTGCAAGCAAATATGAACTCTGCCAAACAAATGCACTGTATATGAAATTACATTAAATAGCCTAAACAAGGGTTTATTGAGGGGTTTAAAGGTTGAGATTTTACATAATCCAGGCTTTTATGTTACCTTCAAAAAACAAACCACAACACTCTATTGTTAGGCTCACTGATTCATTCACTTAATTAAAGTAGAGTGTTCTGAAATTAAAGGTTTACCTCTATTATTAAAGTTGACCTTATCTGAAGCCAGCTTTATTATTAGGAAGGATGTGTTTTCTGCTTGTCATGACATTTTATATAAAAACAAGAACTAACTTGCAATGGAAACACATCTTAGCTTTGGCAGTGTGCGTAATCAAAGCATTGTTTTCCTTTGTCTTGAAACAGCCGTCTTGGTCACAAGATCGATGGAGTCCTGTGTGATGGTGAATCTAATGAGGTGGTGGCATCGACCGTAGTGAACTGCCTCAAAATTGATGAAGGTAAGTTGATATCCCAAAGAGCTGATATAGTATTATTATAATATATGTATTACATTATGAGTAATAACATGCATTTTGTTCATTTTCAGGAACTATCAGCATCCTGCGTGAAGGTTGTGTGCCTGCATTGAAAGTGATGCAGATTTTTGAACGAGTAAAAAGCAACATGTTGTAGGATTACTACCAACATCAGCTTCCATGACACTTTTACTAACTTTGTTTAATTTGAAGGATGTTTCAGTTTGTATATGAAGGGAAAGCTTTGAAATAACTTGATATGTTGATATAACTTTACTGCACTATCAGTTATTCTGAGCTCGAAGTATCACCTTGAAACCATGCTAAAGTGAGCATTGTTTAAGCTCATATTAAGTGAGCATTAGCTACATAAACCTGTTACTGTACTGCTGTAAATGTATTGTATGTTTTCCAATGCTTTTGAAGGTTGAAAAGTGTTCTAATACTGAACGGTTATTCTTATTAATTTATTGCTATTTATGCTCTTTCAGTGGATCATGCCTTTGTTGATCAAGAGTAAATACACTGCATATAAGCACTAATAATTCAATTCAACCAGTGAATGAAAATGTATTTAAATATTACCATTGCACAGTATGCTTGTATTTGTATATTTTGAACTGAGAAACTGTGTATGAGATTTTGTTCTTTATAACTGTCTAATAAAATACTGACATGAATATTTGTTTTGTCCTGAAAACCAAACCTTATGAGCTTTTATTCTAAGCAAGCTTTCATGCTGATTGTAGTAGAACCAGACACTGAAGACAATAAATACAGAACACACAATACACAAGAACACAACAATATACAAAATAAACAAAGAAAAATATTAAATAATTTACAGAAAATATGCAATGCACTACATACAGTAAATATACAGCAATATGTGCGGACCACATACAAATAAAAAGGAAACAATATATAAAAGTGTGCAGATATTGGTTGTATAAATAGAGTTGCAATCAAATTGATTCAACCCCCTTGACCTGCAAGACATTCTGATGCTATGAAAAAATCTTTATTAAAACAATTCAATCAAAGCATCAGTACACTATTATAGAAACTTTATTAATACACATTTGAGAGACTCTGAAGATGTAAAAATGTAAAAAAAAAAATCTAATTGGCTCTAATCGTTCAAGTTCAAAATTATTCAACCCCCAAGAGTTACATTTTATGCCGAATATTTTATTATATTCAACCTCCAATAAACATTGCTACCAAGTGCTTACATGCTTCTGAGACCACTCTACTGGGATCTTGGCCCATTTCTAGCTTGAAAAAGCTTCCAGATCACTAATAATCTTTTTGTTTTCATGTTTCCACTGACTTCTTCTCCATGAGATTTAGTCTGGGGACTGAACACACCACAACACTATTCTATGACCAAACCCAGAACTAACCTTCAGTAGATTTGGATGTATACTTTGGGATGATTGCCCTGCAGGAAAGTCCACTGATCATCAAGCCACTCTCTATCTTAGAGAGTAGGCGGGGCTGACCGAGTTGCTAGGAATGACAGTCTTTTGAAGACAGGTTGGTTGTCCAAGAAGGAAATAAAAGAGCGCTTTTAAGGACTATTATAAGCCTTCACTTTGAAATTACATGCGTCATTTTTCCTGTTTTACCGTACTCTCTCTCACACACAGACACACACATTATATATGTATATATATATTCTTTATTTTTTATTTACCATGCTGTCATACTTAAAAAAATGAGGAAATGAACAGCAACATAATGCAGTTCTGAAAGTGCTATAAATGTTTGTGTGATCACTTTGCTTATAGAAGGTTGTGACAGACCCAAATCATCACTGCTGCAAAGTTGCATTTTTCCATTTGCCAAATATGTTAATGTAGTTAATGACGTGATTACGTCCATTTCTGGTACTATGGCATTTCTGCGCGGTGTCGGAGATGTTAGCATGTCTCTAATAAGATCGGTCACAAATATGATCCTTGCACGATCTAATATGCATCTTATTAACTGACTGTCATGCATAGTGTGCAACACATTTCTTCTCCCTCTTCATGTTTCATCCATTTTCTCCTCTGCTAAAGAAACTCTTAAGTATCTTAAAAGTCCTCGTTCGTACTCCTAACAATTTTGGACCTTAAGACCTCTTTTAAGGGTTAAGTTGCTTTCTGAATTATTTTTTTCTTTACTGAGATCTTTTCTTTAATTTTAAGAGGAAACACCTACATTTATAATTTTCGTAGAATTGTGTTACTAGGAGCAACTCTTAGCACTAAGATTTTCATGAATACGGGCCCTGATCTCTTCTGGAAGCTTGTTCCAACTGTGGGCGGCATAATAGCTAAAAGCGGACTCCTCTTGTTTTTATGTGAACCCTTGATATTTCTAACTGACTCGATCCTAATGATCTGAGTGGTCTGTTAGGTTTATATTCAGTGAGCATATCTGCAATGTATTTAGGTCCTAGGCCAGGGGTACCCAACCCTGCTCCTGGCGATCGACTGTCTTGCAAAGTTTAGCTCCAACACTAATCAAACACCAGAACCTTGTTTCCTTATTTAACTGAATAAAGTTCTGGCAAATACAACTGTTAATTTCATCAATGCATTGCAACAAGTCAATGGGGCTGTAGTCATTTGGAGATAAGGCTAGATAAATCTGGGTATCATCAGCATAACTGCGATAGGTAATTTGTCTCTTTCTCATTATTTGACTTAGTGGGAGCATTTACAGGCTAAACAAGAGCGGTGCAAGTATTGAGCCTTGTGGAACTCCGCATGTCATGGACGTCTACTTAGACTTATACTCTCATGTACTCGCATAATATCCTCTCCCTTCGAAGTATGACCTGAACCATTTTAGTACCATCCTAGAAAGCCTGACCTAGTCTCTCAACAGTAGCAAAAAGTGTGTTGTGAAGAAGTTCTGTCTAGCTGTGGCTAGATCCACATTGAAAGCATGAAGGCTCTCTTTATAGATGCTATAGTGAATCTTTAGAGTTTCATCTTCTGCCACATCTGCTCAGCTTTTCTTCAGTCTTTTCATACTCGGGTTCAGAGTAGCTCCATAACATAACGTGTTCATGTGGCTCAGTGGTAGAGCATTGCGTTAGCAGCGCAAAGGTTGTGGGTTCGATTCCCAGGGAACACACATACTGACAATACAAATGTATAACCTGAATGCACCGTAAGATGCTTTGGATAAAAGAGTCTGATAAATGTAAATGTAACAAGGCCTTGTATGTTCTTTGTGGTCAAGAGGGGCATTCAGAAAGATCATGAGAGCCATACTTGTCTAGTGTTCTTCTTATACTCCGCACAGAACTGCATTTTCCTCCTCTAGGACATCCTGCAAGCCTTTGGAAGTCAATAGAGAATTTTTCTCTGTTGCTCTGATCAAACATTTTATTGATTTTGTGATTTTTCTTCAAAGCCATCAAAGGTTTTCTGTTACAACACATTGTAAACATATGGACTATGCTGACAGCTGTGTCTCTACACCTTTACTGTCTTGTAGCCGAAGATTGTCTAAATTAATTAAACAATTTATTCTCTACTGCTTTTGTGAGAGTTCTTTGGCTTGGCCATATTTGCCACTCAACTGTAGTACATGGGCTGAATGTATGTATGTGTAACATCTCAAGCTACATGTGTAACATCTCAAGCTACATTTGCAACATCTCAAGCTACTTTTGTTATAGAGTTTCCAAAGGCTTAATTGTATTTTAACACAATTTTGTCTCCTACCATGCAAATAAGTAATTATAAGAAAACAAATAAGAAACAGCTGCATCCAGCAGTGGTTTAAAAACAAACAGACAACAAAATAATAAAATAAATTAATACACAAACCTGAAAAACTTCACATTATATATTGACATTATCATTGTTAGATTCAGATGATAAAAAAATAAAATAAAATACTAGCAAGCAGAAATGCTTACAGTCAATAACTTTTAAAGTTCCTTGGGGTTGAATAATTATGATCACAGTAATGAACATAATTCATAGAAGTCAAAGAAGCATTCTTAGAAAAATTATACATACATACGTATATATAATGTATCTTGTTGAATTAATTAAATACATGGATAGTTACATATCAGTTCCTTTGCAAAAGTGTTTGCACTAGAATTAATTAACACATATGAAACAAATGAGATCACATTAAACTTTTCTGTTTCCTTCTAAGCGAATTTCCTTTTTCCTCGTTAAATAAAGACAAAGTCATTCCAAAACTCTTAGTCGTAAAACAAAACAATACCTGGTAATGTGTGGAATTTTAAAGTGAAGTGTTTAGATATTTTACATGTTTGCAAACGTGAGGTATTCACTCCCATAACACCATTCATCCGCTCTATTTTAAAATAATTTTCAAGCATTTTTAATCAGAATCAGAATGAGCTCTATTGCTAGGTATGTTTACACATACAGGGAATTTGTTTTCATGACAGAAGCTACCGCAGTGCAACAGAACGACAGTGACAGAACAAAAAAACAGATAATAAAAAAGAAGAATTCAAAAGAAGTAAATAAGGAATAAAAATATGCAAATTGACAATTGTATGTACAGGTATATTATGTGCAAGTGAAGTGTAGACTAAGTATGTGTGTTAGATAAATAAGTGTATGTGTATAAATAGTGTGTGCACCATAATTATTGTCAAGTGTTCATGAGATGGATTGCCTGAGGGAAGAAACTGTTCCTGTGTCTGGTCGTTCTGATGCTCAGAACTCTGTAGCGTCGACCAGATGGTAACAGTTCAAAGAGGGAGTGTGCTGCATGTGAGGGTCCAGAGTCATTTTGTCAGCCCTCTTGCTCACTCTGGATAAGTACAGTTCTTGGAGAGTGGGGAGGGTTGTACCAATGATTCGCTCAGCAGTCCGGACTACTCTCCGTAGTCTTCTGAGGTCAGATTTGGTAGCTGAGCTGAACCAGACAGTTTTTGAAGTGCAGAGGACGGATTCAATAATGGCAGAGTATAACTGTATCAACAGCTCCTGTGGCAGGTTGCACTTCCTCAGCTGGCGAAGGAAGTACAGCCTCTGCTGGGCCTTTTTCACAATGAAGTCTAAGTGAATGTCCCACTTCAGGTCATGAGAGATTGTGGTGCCCAGGAACCTGAATGACTCCACTGCAGTCACAGTGCTGTTCATGATGGTGAGTGGGTGGAGTGCAGGGGGGGGGGGGGGTTCTCCTGAAGTCCACATTCATCTCCACGGTTTTGAGCGTGTTAAGTTCCAGGTTGATAAGACTGCACCAGATGGCCAGCTCCTTAACCTCCTGTCTGTAAGCAGACTCGTCACTGTCCTGAATGAGCCTGATCAGTGTGGTGTCTTCTGCCAACTTCAGGAGCTTGACGGAGGGGTCTTTAGATGTGCAGTCATTCATGTAAAGAGAGAAGAGCAGTGGGGAGAGATCACAGCCCTGAGGAGCTCCAGTGCTGATCGTACGGGTGCTGGATGAGAATTTTCCCAGCCTCAGTAGCTGCTGCCGGTCTGTCAGGAAGCTGTTGATCCACTGACAGATGGAGGTGGGCACGGAGAGCTGAGTTAGTTTGGGCAGGAGGAGGTTTGGGATTAAGCCTCTCTTTGTAATAAAACTAAAGACACAGAGAATGCAAGTAATATGAATATCAATGTACTAGTGGTATACATGCAAGTGTACTATTTCAATACTACTTAGGACTAAATTGGCTCCATTTAGTGTATTACAGTATAGCATTTATTAATAGCACACTTGAATAAAGTTATTTTTGTTTTGGTTCCACATTCTGTGTTTGATTCATTGATTCTCATTTTTTGATTCACTTTAAATCACTTTGATGCACTAACAAAACATTGTAGAGGACCATTATTACAATGATACATGCATGTCCAGAACTTATTATTGTATATAGTCCATCATTTATTCTCAGTATGTTCTTTTCTAATCATGTAAGCTTCATTCTTTAACCAGTGAAGGTTTTTTTCCTCCTGTACTCACTGAATAAATCATAATTAGTCTTTTTTGAGTCAGAGTCTGATTTTTATTAATAGATTTTACCTGTTACTTCCTTCATTGTGGTGTAGTTTGCCAATTTATAATCACGATCACTTAATTATGATTATGATCAATGTAGAATTATAAATATGGAAAAATAACATGTCTTGATCCAGTCAGTAATTAATGTGATTTTTCTCAATGAAATAAGTATGAATACTTATACTGACATTTTGAAAGGAATGATACTCACATAAAAAAAACCCATTGGATTTCACCTTATTTTTAAGGTCGAAGGGTACTGAATAATACTGAGTAATATTAATTAACACCATTTAGTTACAATTGGAATTCTTCTTTAAATGGCTTCAATAATTGTATGTATGCTGAAGTTGAATATTTGTTAATTTAGCATATCGTAATACTGTAAAATTCAAATGCTACTCAAATACATTGATATTGTACATATCAGTTTCTCTCCAGAAATGTGCATGTGTTACAATTATGCATTCCATACGAGATCATGTTGCAATGTTCCATATGACCATGTTATTCAGCCTGTTTCCTTCCTCAGCAAGAAAGGAGAGATTTCAACGCGTTCGGTCATCAAACAAGACAATCCTCTTGTAATCTGAAAGTATGATGAGTCATCTTTGTGAAATGTCAGGTGTTTTTCCATAGTGAAGTGTCAGAATATTTTTAGTTAAAAGAAACCCATTATATTACCATGGTACATGTCCACAACTGTCTTATTGCCGTGATGTTATTTATTTATTTATTTATATTATTTATTTATTTATTTATTTATGTATTATTATTATTACTACCAGTTATGTTTTTATATTTTATTAATTTATTTTAAACATAACAAGACTCTTTTGTACCTGAGTCAGATTTTCGCTATATGATAATTTCCTCATATGTTCTACATTGATTTACTAGATTAAATTGTATTGTTGTGCATTATAATCAAATATTGGTAATGACTTTTGAGATTTTTACTTTACCTTTTGTCAGTGTGGTGCAGTTTACAGACGTACAATGTTGAAAACATTGATATGGTACATACAGAGTAAATGTAAAACAGCTTAAGTGCAATTTTATTGTTATTTTTGACTACATTGTAAACCATGCCAGACTAACTAAATGCCCCCAATTATTGTCCCAACGATTCAAACACAGTCTTAAACAAAGATTTTCAGATGCTGCTGTTTTTAACTTCATTTTTGTTGTAACTTTGTAATTTTTGTTAATTATTTGTTATGCTGTGATGTAAAGAGTTCGTCGTTTTACATTTGTTGTTTGTCACAGGTTTGCAAGTCAAGTTTTGAGGCCTACTGTTTGTTCAACCATATAAAACTATATCCTGAATATTTGTGCTCTGTAGGGTGATTGTTCCTTCACAAACAAAGATAGCATAGTTCGCTTCACATAAGTCTCCTATAAGACTATATACAGCTACAAAACAATAAATTAATGTTACTAAATTAACTACTAGTGTGGTAGTATGAGTAGGATGAATTACTAGTGTTACTAAATGAAAATTCTCTGAGCAATTTATGCTTGTTTTGACGGATTTATTGACTAAATGAGGCATTTTGCATTCAATTAATGGTTTCATTAATAATAACCATACATTTGTATAAAGCATTCGTATTTGTCCATGCCCATGTTGAATAAAGTAGCCTATTAAAAACTTAAAACATATTAATTTAATGTACATTTAGAACAGATAAAAATGTGCGATTAAGTTCAGATTAATCGTGACTCATGACAATCGTGCGATTAATCGCGATTAAATATTTTAATCGATTGCCAGCACTAATATATATATATATGTGTGTGTGTGTGTGTGTTTTAGTGATTGATAAAAAACAGTTAATCATTTTCTTAAACTCGTTATAAAATAAAATAACTAGTTACACAGCAATTTCTGAGAATGCCCAAGTAATAAATCTGAGTTGAGGTAACATATGAAACAAATGGAGTAAATGGTTACATTTTAATTGACCTAATCTGCTGTAGCTTTCTAAATGTTTGACCAATTAAAACATATTAGTTGAATGGACTATAAAACAATTTCAGTAAAGGCTGAGCCAACTAAAAAATATCAATTCAGGTACAACTTTGAAGAAAATATCTGTGGAACTATTTTCTAAATAATAATTGTGTGTGTTTTTGTGTGTATGTGTGTGTGTGTGTGTGTGTGTGTGTGTGTGTGTGTGTGTGTGTGTGTGTGTGTGTGTGTGTGTTTCTACCCAAAAAACATGTTCTAACATTATACTTCACATGTCCCTATGACTGATAAGATAACATTTAGCTTATTGTTTCTCTATTTTATCCAGTATATTTCCTTCTCCAGCAGTGAAGCCTTTCCAAAACACTCAGTCACTAAACAACACAATACTGTATAATCTGAAAATATGATGAGTCAAAGTTTGTGAGACGTTGTTTTTCCTGTGATTCATGACGTTTCTATGATTCAATGGTACAATGTCCAAAAGCATCGTATTGCCATAGATCTATGGCCTTTTTTATATAATTTACAAAATGCTTTGTTCTATTTTAGTAGAGATTTTACTCATTGATTATTTAGTATTTAATTTGTATTTGAGCCTCATTCTACCAATCATAAGTTCATAATTGATTGCTATTAATAGCATTAGAGTATTTTTAGCATTAGAGCCAATGTCAGAAAGTCCCATCCATGGGATTTCCAGCCATTTACACTTTTGTTAATTGTTCTCAAGCCAATAAAAGCAAAGAATGCTACTTCAATAGAAACTGTGTGATGCTTCCCGTTACTATAAACACACCCTGCAACTCCAGAGAAATACCACAAAGTTCAGCTCGGGTTACTGAGGGCAAGTGAGGCAGCTCCGCTCAACCTTTACAAAAACACTGAAACCTAAGCAACATGAAGAAGGAAAGTTGCCAACTGCGATATTGCCCATCCTTCATAGCACATAATATAGGCTGAGTCAGGGATGTCTTGTGGGGTGAGAAGTAAGAATGAAAGCAGTGTACCTCCCAAACTGCACGCTCGCAGATTCATGAGCTTGTAAACATGCTTGGGACGCCCCGCCAGCTGCGTGAGACATCATGACACCATCTGAGAACTCAAAGAGCAGGTTGTGCCCATCACAGACGGGCAGGCAAATAAAATAAACTGACAGGGCAGGGTCACACAAAAACACACTTCTACAGCCTGACACACCAGCGTCTTATTTTCATTGCGATTTCCTGGAAAGAAACTACTTTGGAATAGAAACTGCTGGCCACACCTATTGCGGCTGTCATTAGACATGTTCTCGTATTTGCCCATTGCATAAGAATAGGTCTTCGATTGTTCAAAGTGTCCATTTAATGTTTAACTTGAAAAAGTCCCCCTTTTGTACATTCTTTAGATTTTATCATTTGTAGTTCCTGTCAGTAAACCTGTAAAAGAGAATAAAACAAATCCAACAATGTATAAGCCAACAAAAAGCCCATTTGTGTGCTACCATGGGTCTATAATTAACTTCACCATTACTTCCTCGTCTTCACTAAGCTGTTTGAGAAATCAGAAAACAACAATCCAAAAAAATTGATTTCCTTCCAGAAATCCAGATTAAAATCTTTGGTAACACTTTATTTTAAGAACCAATTCTCACCATTAACTAGTTGTTTATTAGCATGAATATTACTGCAACATTTAATACTAATAAGCACATATTAATGCCTTATTGTGCATGGCCATATGAGTTTATAGAGAGGAAAGTTGTAGTTAATAGTTATTTATGAGAATAGCTCCCCAAACTAAAGTGCGGCCAATATTTGAAGTATAATTAATTTAATTTAATTTCTGTTAGTAGCATTACAGTCATAACTTCAATTGTTTTCTTTGTTTTACTTCTCTTCTTACTTTATGTGTGTATGCGATGTATGTATTTATTCAGAGAGTTGTGTTTGGAATAAAACTAAAGTAACCAAATCCATATTAACACAGGTTATATGAATGACCAATCAGTTACTTCAAGTCCATCCAGACTACATGCAGTCACCAGACATTAAATAACACACACACATATATTATATATATAGTCCGTAGGGTGTTTGGATCAGATGATATCCAGTCCGTATCCAGAGATCATGATCACTGCAGTCACCAGATCCAGTCCGTATCCAGATCAGATGATCACTGCAGTCAACAGATCCAGTCTGTATCAGATCAGATCACTGCAGTCACCAGATCCACCTTTTGTCCAGATCAGTTTGCAGTCACCAATCCAGTCCTTCCAGATCAGAATTGCAGTCACCAGATCCAGTCCGTATAGCAGATGATTGCAGTCAACAGATCCAGTCCGTTCCAGATCAGATGATCACTGCAGTCACCAGATCATCCGTATCCAGATCAATGTTTCCAGATCAGATTTCCAGAAATCCAGATTGTATCCAGCATTTGATCATTTCACCAGATCCATTTAATTTCAGATCCAATGCAGTCACCAGATTCCTCCAGATAAATGTGTCCAGATATATAGTATCCAGTTATCCAGATCAGATGATCACTTCACCAACTTATAGTTTGATAAGTTACAGATTCAGATTACAGTTCCAGTGGTATAGTCAAGTGTCTACCAAGATGACTAAAAAGCAAAAAGCAAAAATCAGCAATGATCACTGCAGTCACCAGATCAGTCGTATCCATCAATCAACACAGATCCAGTGATCCAGATCAACTCGTCAGTATCCTCATCACTAGTGTTTGAGATCAATCACCAGATCCATGTATCCAGACAGTATCATGAACAATGATCAATAATCATATAAATTAGCATTGATCAATAGATCATTAACAGATAATCACTGCTGTTCATATAATCGTTCTCATTTGCAGATGTCATTTCCTCTGAATGACTGTCACTATTGTTCAATGGAATCTGCTTGTCTTTATTTAGTAACAATATGTTAAGCCAGTACCTTGAGTGGTATCCAGTCATCATTCCTGCATAGTTTCCGTCCTGCATGATATGGTTTATCCACCTTCCTTCTGTCAATTATAATTCTATGATCAGCTGATTCACTTCACCAGTATATACCAACTTCTCATTGTCAGATGATCACTGCAGTCACCAGATCAGTCCTTATCCAGATCAGATGATACTGCAGTCATCCAATCCATTGACAGATAACAGTCCAGATCAGGAAGGAAATGAATCAGGAAGATCCAGTCCGTATCCAGTCACAAGATCACAAAATAAACAAGATCCATCGTATCCAGCAGATGATCATGTTCCCTTCCAGATCAGATGATCACTGCAGTCACCAGATCCAGCATCCAGATCAGATGATCACTGCAGTCACCAGATCCAGTCCGTATCCAATCAGATGATCACTGCAGTCATCCAGATCCAGTCCGTATCCAGATCAGATGATCACTGCAGTCACCAGATCCAGTCCATCCAGATCAGATGATCACTGCAGTCACCAGATCCAGTCCGTATCCAGATCAGATGATCACTGCAGTCACCAGATCCAGTCCTGTATCCAGATCAGATGATCACTGCAGTCACCAGATCCAGTCCAGATCCAGATCAGACTGATCACTGCAGATCACCAGATCCAGTATCCAGATCAGATGATCACTGCAGTCACCAGATCCAGTCCGTATCCAGATCAGATGATCACAGTCCAGATCCAGATGATCACTCACCAGATCCAGTCCGTCCCAGATAGTCCGTATCCAGATCAGATGATCACAGTGATCCAGTCAGACCAGATCCAGATCCAGTCAGATGATCACTATCCAGATCAGATCCAGATCAGATGATCACTGCAGTCAGATCAGATGATCACTGATCACCAGATCAGTCTGTATCCAGATCATGATCACCACATCACCAGATCCAGTCCGTATCCAGATCAGATGATCACTGCAGTCATCCAGATCAGATCAGTCCGTATCAGATCAGATCAGATCACCAGATCACGTATTGCAGATCACTCACCAGATCCAGTCCGTATCCAGATCAGATGATCACTGCAGTCACCAGATCCAGTCCGTATCCAGATCAGATGATCACTGCAGTCACCAGATCCAGTCCGTATCCAGATCAGATGATCACTGCAGTCACCAGATCCAGTCCGTATCCAGATCAGATGATCACTCACCAGCAGTCACCAGAGTCCGTAGTCAGATCAGATGATCACTGCAGTCCAGATCAGATGATCACTGCAGTCACCAGATCAGATGATCACTGCAGTCACCAGATCCAGTCCGTATCCAGATCAGATGGTGGATCATCACCAAGAGACGACCTCTACAGCTCTATATGTCAGCAGAGACCAGGGCACCTAGATGAGCCCCAGAGACAGATCTCCAGTGAGGACTTCGTCACCTAGACAGCCATTGGGAAAAGACCACTGGAACCAGTGGAGCCCTTACTCTGACTTTGCTGCAGTTGGAACAAACTACTGGTTCGTCTGGCCAGAGGGGAACTGCCCCCCCCCCCCCCCCCCGACTGAGCCTGGTTTCCCAAGGTTTTTTCTCCGTTCGGTCACCGATGGAGTTTTGGTTCCTTGCCGTTGTCGCCTCTGGCTTGCTTAGTTGGGGACACTTCATTTCCAGCAATATCACCGACTTGATTGCACAGATATTATTTAAACTGAACTGAGCTGGACGATGACATCACTGAATTCAATAATGAAATGACTTTAACTCAAAAATTTGTTTTAAATCTTATAATTTTACATTATTGACACACCATTTTCCTATTTAGATATTGTGAAGTTGCGTTGACACACTCTGTATTGTTAAAAGCGCTATATAAATAAATAAAGGTGACGTGTCCAGTTAAACAGAGCTAAGATAATGATCAAAGCTTCACCGCATTTGCTTCCTTCTTCCCTGCTGATTATTTAATTTACTGCGAAGTACAGACAGACTTGCATGATGCTCAATAATAATATATTTTTAAAAATGGAAGTAAAAGAAAGAAACTGTCAAACTACGGTTGATGTTTAATATCTGTATCTAACCACTCTGTCTCTCACTCTTAACAGAATCAGTTTAAATACTGAAATAAGTGGAGGTTAATTAATTTTATTGTAGTTCTCAATTTGAAAAGTAAAAACAGAGTAGAAAACAGACATGGTCAAGATATCATACTTCAGTCATTAATAAAATACAGAATCGTTTCAGATAAAAAAATCACATGCATTTCAACATTATTAGGTTTCACTGACAAAACATTATACATTTTCTATGCGATTTGATTAAAGTAATATGCATTACTTGAACAGTAATGACTCCTCTAAATGTTTGTGGTTATTTTATTGGCAGTTTGTCATGGCCTCAGTTATTTTAACACGCCAAAGCATCACCAACCTATGAACTCACTTCCTGAGGTATTTGGCATTAAAACATTTGGTGTGTCACAAGGAAACCAGATTGAAATATAAAAAATCTACTGAGAAATCTTGATTAGCTTTAGCTGAACCCAATGTTGTGCAGGATTGAATGAACGCTGGAGTTTGCTTATAAACCGACAAAAGTTGCTACTAATTTAACAGCTATATCTTCTTCTTCATCATCTTTGAGAATCTTCAAAACAACAATTAGAAACACTTGATAGTAAATTAAATATAAAAATATTTCCTTCCAGGAAAATAAGCTACATAAAACCAGATAAAAAATTTTTTTGGCACATGGTTGAAACAACATGCAAACTGAGTTCATAACAATGTGTTGTGCAGGAACTCATTGTTTATCTTGAAATGACGCTGTCAGTTTGGTACACTCTTAAAAATAAAGGTGCTTCATTATGCTATAGAAGAAGCTTCTTTGTCTAAATGGTTCATAAAGAACCTTTAACATCTGAAGAAGCTTTCTGTTTGACAAAATCTTCTTTGTGGCGAAGGAAGGTTCTTCGGATCATAAAAAATATAAGAAAGAGATGTTCTTTAAAGAAACTTTCACTGAATGGAACCAAAAATGGTTCTTCTGTGGCATCGCTTTGAAGAACCTTTAAAGGATTAGTTCACTTTCAAATTAAAATGTCCTGATAATTTACTCACCCCGTGTCATCCAATATGTTTAGGTATTTCTTTCTTCAGTCGAAAAGAAATTACGTTTTTTGATGAAAACATTGCAGGATTTGTATCCATATAGTGAACGTCAATGGACTCCAAACGGTTGAAGGTCAAAATGACAGTTTCAGTGCAGCTTCAAAGGGCTATAAACGATACCAGACGACGAATAAGGGTCTTATCTAGCCAAACGATCGCTCATTTAGAAAAAATATTATAAATGTATATGCTTTATAAACACACAAATGCTGGCCTGTTCTGCGATGCACGTCCCAGACTTCACGTAATGACGTTGAAAAGGTCACGCTTGGCGTAGGCGGAAGTACCGAGTCAGTGTTTACAAGTTGAACGTACAAATACGATGTCAAACACCGTTTACAAAAATAGGGAGTTACAACTCAACGAGTTTACAAGATAAAACAATGATGACGGACAATTTTGAACTTGGAGGAGAAGATGAGATGAGTCTACGTCAAGCGGGACTGTTTAAACGTCATTACGTATTACGTGACGTCTGGGACACGCATCGAAAACAGGCAAGCATTTGTGTGTTTATAAAGCAGATACATTTATTTTATTTTTTAAATGACCGATCGTTTGGCTAGATAAGACCCTTATTCATCGTCTCGTATCGTTTATAGCCCTTCGAAGTTGCACTGATACTGTAGTTTTGACCTTCAACCGTTTGGAGTCCATTGAAGTTCACTATATTCAGATAATTCATGGAATGTTTTCATCAAAAACCGTACATTTTGTGATTGTTTTGTTTTGCTTCTTCTTTCTTAACCGATTTCAGAGAGTCTGTGTTTGGAATAAAACTATTCCAAAACCATATTAACATTGGTTCTCATTTGCATGTCATTTCCTCTGAATGACTGTCATTTGTTTGGAATCTGCTTGTCTTTATTTAGTAACAATAAAGCCGTACCTCGAGTCAATTCCTGCATAGTTTCCGTTGCATGACATATCCACCTTCTTTCTGTCAATTATAATTCTATGATCAGCTTTCATTCATATACAACTTCTCATTGTTGTGCTTCAGTGCTGATACATCAAATCATTGACTAACAGTGAAGGAAGGAAATGAAAGGAAGAAATCCTAAAATCACAAAATAAACAAGACCTGCTTCATGTTCTTCACGTGAAAGCATGACGTGTCCGGTTTAACAGAGCTAACAGAATGATGGGTAACACTTTATTTTGATAGTCCACTTTAGACATTCTACTAACTATAAGTAACTTTGCAACTACATGTTTACTAACTCTCAGAGTGGACTGTTAGGTTAGGTTTAGGGTTGACATATACTTGCAAAGATTCTCATAGTCAGTATGTTGTATGTTGTGGACCCATCAAAATAAAGTGTTTAAGAAGACAGTCTACTAATACTGTAATGACTGCTAGTTGACATGCAGTTTCAAAGTTACTTACAGTTAGTAAAATATCTAAAGTGGGGTATCAAAATAAAGTGTTACCAAATGATCAAACTGCATTTGATTCCTTTTCACTGCCAATTAATTCATTTAAAGCGAAGCGGGTAACACTTTAGTATAGGGGCCAATTCCCACTATTAGCTAGTTGCTTATTAGCATGTTTATTATTAACATATTGGCTGGTTATCAGTACTTATAAATATCATATTTTGCATGACCATACTCTACATTCCTAATCATACCTAATACCTAAACTTAATTAATGAGAAGCAATTTAGTTTATTGAGGCAAAAGTTGTAATTAATGGTTGTTAATAGGTATATATTAGTGCTGAAATTAGATATTATATTTCAGTCGTTTATAAAATACAGATTGATTTCAGTCACTATCAGACTAAAATCAACATTATTAGCTTTCATTGACAAAAACAGTGGCTCCTGTACATGTATATGTTCTCTTAGGGAATTTTATCAAGTCTCGACTCTCAAGTTACTATTTTTGTATTATTTATGTCAAAATGTTTGCAAGCAATAACTTAAGTTCCTGATGTATTTTGGCCTTTAAATGTTGGGTGTGTTACAGGAAACTAGTTTGCAATTTCAAAAAGCTACTGATAAATCTTGATTAGCTTCATCTGAACATGATCTGACCCAATGTTGGGAAGGATTGAATGAACGCTGGAGGAGGAGTTTGGCTGTAAACCGACACGATTTCGTTACTAATTTACTACGAGCTCATTCTTCTTCATCTTCCCTAGGCTGATTGAGAATCTTCAAAACAACAATTAGAAAGCCATGATGGTAAATTAAATATAAAAAAATATTTCCTTCCAGAAACATAGCCTAATAATGGCAGATTAAATTCTTCTGAGCATGGTTGAAACAACATGCAAACCAGTTTTATTGCAATGCGGTTTAAAGGAATTGAAGTAGCTTCATGCCACTCACTGCTGCCAGGTTGGTAAGCGGCATTGCAGTGTGACAAGGAGTCAAGTTATTCATTTAAATATTGTCATTAAAACATTGTCTTTTCAGGAGTTTGAAAAACGTGCAAGAATTGGCAATGTTAGAAAGACTCGGTATATCCCAAGGAAAGGAGAGAAGAATCATGAACTTTCAAAATGATAGGCTAAGACGAAATAAGATTTTTCTATTAATGACACTTGAAATGAAAAAAAAAATCTGTAAATATCAACGAAGCAGAAGGCCATCATACCCCAGTAGCTGAATTAAATATTAAGAATCTTATATCTAAATATGTTCAAATTTAAAAGTAAATGCACATTGTACTTAAGGGGGCATCTTCCCCCATTTTACCTAAAAATACTCAGGTAAACTTGAGTCATTGACAAATTACTGACTCATTTATTTTATTATTGATGTTTTCACTTAAATTCTGTTACACTGCAGTTTTGTTTTGGTAGGTCAAAACGGATAAAAATCCATTAAAAGGTTACGCACGTCCTGATTTTGCTGAGTTAGATGTGTTCCTGGGTCAACATATATTGTAGACCCTGGAACAACATTTTAATAAAAAAAATAATCTTGACCATTTCCCTACACCTAAACCTAACCTTAACCATGAGTAATCCCTAAAATCAGAGGAAATGATCGATGAATGACACTGATGTACAAGCACCAAACACTGATTGTAAGCCTAAACTTCACACAAATAATAAACCTGTTCTTCAAATCTGATTAGTTAATAACAATGTTGTTCCAGTGTCAACAAAGATGTTGACTCAGGAACATGTCGCACTTGGTAAAATCAGGTTCTGAAACATGTTACATGGCTTGGTCTGAAGATCCAATATTGATTATGATTGGACACTATTAGATTATAGAGCTGAGCATTTGAAAGTTAAAAGCAGAGGAACAGGTCAAATTTGAGCACTTGGTGGCACTAGAGGGTTCGAGGGGAACACACTAATGCTGGCCGTGGGCTTTTTAGACCCATCCCACCCCAACATTTTACTATGGCTGTTACTGATTGGCTTCATTACTCTGTCTCCTCTCCACCAATAAGCTGGTGTGTGGTGGGCGTTCTGGCGCACTATGGCTGCCGTCACATCATCCAGGTGGATGCTGCACATTGGTGGTGGATGAGGAGATAGCCCCTTACTATGTAAAGCGCTTTGAGTGTCTAGAAAAGCACTATATAAATGTAACAAATTATTATTATTATTATTGACCAGAAAAACCATCAGTGTTACACACTTTCAGTGCTTGACCCTAATGCTGTATCTATGACAGGTTTTCAGTCAATGTTTTATTTTTTTCCCATTCTCTGCATGATTATAAATTTATTTATTCAGTCAGGACTCCATATTTATTTAATTTTCAATATTTTATGCAAGTCTACAATACATTACAAATATAAAACAACACATTGAAAAATGAATAATATACACAATGTTACATTGTAATATTTCATGAAATTAATAAATACGTAGAAAATTGTTTAAAATGACTAGTAAAATAATGATAACCACACTCATTCGGTAAAGAACACTAAAATAATACACAGAAATTAACAACACATTAATATTGTCTATTTGCAATATTTAGGCCTATTGCCATCTTTAGTCATTCATATAATTGTAATTTCATTGTTTCCTGGCCCATTTGTCCAAACCATCCGATGTTATCACACTAAAAGGCTGTACAATACATGATGAACAATTAAAAGGGCAGTGTCTATAAAGACTCGTCCTCCTCTTCCTGATGGTCCAGAGAGCTCTGGAGTCGGCAGGGGAATTTCGACCAATCCCAGAGTCTGTCTGAGTCTCTGACAAGTTTGTCTGAGAGACTGTGAGATGCCTTTGAGGATCTGTGAGCTCCGTCTCAAAAGCTGCATTCATCTGACCATGCATGTGCTTCTTCTGAATCTCCTCGAAGATCTGAAGAACCTTGAGAAAATCACAACAAAACAGATTTGGTGTTAACTTCAGACAGCCGCATAAGTTTTCGAATAACAGGACATGATCACTAGTTACCTTAGATTTAGGAATAAGCCCGACACGGAAAAACCCAATCTGGCCGTTCTCAATTCTGGTGCAGTCTACCACTGTGGAGGCGATGTTTTCTGGCGACGGCCCATCACACAGCACCCCATCTACCTGCAGGGTAATATGATATTTAACTCACCGAATATGCAATACCTATGAATTATCAAACACATAAACCACCTCTGTACCTTGTTACCAAGTTTTGCATAAACTTGGTTATGATGGGTAGTATCTGCCTCACCGGTCGGATTAGCAGAGGTGACCGCAATGGGACCCACCTAGTCAAACAGAAATGCATGGTTTATACAGTAAAGGTCAATGATAAACAGCATTTCTACGAGAAAACATGACAACACATACCGCATTAATGAGGTGTGTAGCAACAGTGCAGTCTGGGTTTCTTATGGCTATGCTCTGCGGTGTGCCTATGTATTTGGATGAGTCTCCCAATCTGAAGAATTCCATCCATGGAGCTACAAATAAATGGAGAAGTCTGGGTTAAATTTGACCAAAATTTGGTACACATGTCGAGTACAATGTGAATATCACATTACCCACCTCTAGCTATAACTAAGCTAATGGAAGACGGCCAAGCAGCTTCCATGAAGTCCCAAAGGAGAGGGGTGATCTGGTCCCTGACTGGCTCCAACTGCCTTATAGATGAAATCCATAAGGACATGGGTCGTTCTTTCGCCTGTTTCTTTACCCTATAGAGGCGTGATTGCATGGTTAAGAGACACTGGTGGAGCAGAAACCAAAGACTTTTCGGTCACACCTTTGTTTGGGGACCAAACTAGCTATAACTTTTTCCTCAATAAACTCTTAATTACTGCTTGTTAATAGTTAATATAGTAGTTGTTAAGTTAGGGAGGATTAAGGGATCTAAAATATGGTCATGCAGAACAATCCATTAATATGTGCTTTATAAGTATTAATAAATAGCCAATGTATGAGTAATATGCATGATAATAAGCAACTAGTTAATAGTGAGAATTGGTCCCTAAACTAAAGTGTTACCGACTTACTTGAAATATAAGTGTGGAAGGTAACTGACCTATATGCCTTTTCAACAGCCTGTGGGCGATTGCAAGCTGCCACAAGCACATAGACGGTGTCTGTGGGCATTCCACATATGCCACCGTTCTTCATGATCTCTGCAATAAAATAAAGTAAAGTATGTTGGTATAAACACATATGCACTGATGTATACACTACTTCATAGCACATTTTTCACTTTTACTCACCTGCAATTTGCTGAACGGATGCAGACTTCCTGGCTGGAAGGTGAGGGCAGCTGTCTTTGCCTCCTCCAAAGCCGCTCAACTTGAGGAAAGGATCACCGAAAGGCATTTGTGGGCTTTTAAAGGTGCAGTTGAAAATGCTGGCCAGGAACATGTAGAAGCTGACCAGCCCGAGGATAATGGTGACGCCGATATCGTAGCCATAAGGCAGCGCGCCTACTGCATCCAGTAAGAAGCTAATGAGGATGAGTTGGAAGGTGAAGGTATAGATGAACCAGGCTTTGTTGAGAAACAAGGCCCATGCTGTCACTAACACATTGAAGAGCATGAAACTGATGATCCCCACAGCCAGGTGCAGGCCTCGCACATCTCCATAAAGGCCTCCGAAGCGCGTCAGTCCCCACACTGTCCACATGATACCGTAAAGGATGAAAGTCGTACTCTCTAGGGTCTTTCCTCGAGCGAAGGCAACCGAGCCACATATCAGGTGCAGCACACCACCAGAAACCACCGCCCAAGGCAGGATCAGAATCGCCAAGGGGTTTCCGCTAGAAAGCGAGGCTGTGATCGAAAATGCTGCGAGGACACTGCAGCCGTGGCCCAGCACCTCGGCATCGGTATATTTAGAGTAGCCCAGATAGGGAGCGTGTAGCTCTTTGCTATTGGTTTGCAAGACAAATCTATTACTGCGGGCCAACAGGTTCTTAAGGAAACCTGCACCTGTAGGTATCTTGTTCGAGGAAGCCATGTTATAAAGGGTTATAAAGAGCACAAAAGTGGATACAATGAATATGGCGGCCTGTACGCCTTGTGTTCCCCTTTGAAAGAAGCTTTGGGGTTCGGATGCAATTGCAATACAGTATGCCACAAAAAACAGCTGGTAGATGGTGTTCATAAACCCTCCCTGCAAGTTAAACAAGGCCAGGATGAAAAACAACACTGAGAATACAACTGGAAACGGCGCTGGGGAATAGGGCACTTGGTTTGTGAAGTGTACCACTAGCGCGGTGTAGCCTTCAGTGAACCGCAGGATGGATGTGAAGCCGTAGAAAGTGGCTGCCAGGGTGTCCATAGATCTGTAGCTCTTAACACACACACCCAGCTGGAAGACGCCAGCGGTCCACAGCCACGGCACATGGCCAGAGAAGAGCTCAGGAACAACACCGAGCAGAGGACAAGCTAGCACACTAGCTGACAACAAGTTCATGATTACTCCGAGTGTCACAACATCATTAGCATCGGGACTTTGCGTTGGTTTCACGCAATCTTTGTTGAATGTTCCGGGGAGCTGAATCTTTCTCTGTGTGATGTACGATAACAAACGGCCACTTCCGAAGTAAACGCCCACAAAGCACACCATGAGGTAGCAGACGGCGGTGGCTGCCTGTCCGAAGGCCGAGTCTGCCAGACCTGCGATCTGGTGGGCGCATGCTAGACATATGTTTAGGGCGATGAATGAGAAGACAACCTCATGACATAAAATAGCCACGATGCAGATAACAAGTAGTGCCAGAGTGAAAGCTGCAAGGCCTGGCACCATGGCATCTCTCAGCCCTCTGCTGCCATTTATTATGTTTTCACCTGCAAGTATGTGCACTAAACCTGAACCGCACCATAGGGCCGACACTGTCAGACACAGACTACCAAAGAGTACATTGTGGGACTGGCTGCGTCGAACACCTGGATAAAAGGACAGTGAGGATGGAGAATGAAGAACAGAGAGAGAAAGTTTTACAAGGGATGATTTTTAAAAGAAAGTTCATTATGTATTAAAAGTTAGACTGCATAAAAAGAGTTTAAAGGTGAAATGTGTCATTTCTGTAGAGTAGAAAAAAAAACTACTCTTGAAAAAATCTCATTGGCTCCAATTAGTCAGACAAACAAGTAGCCCCGCCCCAAACCCAAGACATTTAAAGAGCCAGCGTTGTCATGTCAGAGGGCTCAAACACAGCAATGTTTAAAACTGTCACACTGTTGACGCTTTTCTTAAAAATCAATCTACAAACAGTTTACTTTGAGCTTCAAGTCTACATACATCTGTAACATTTCAAACAGTATATAGTGAACATTAGTTAATGAATTAACTAAATAAAAAATAAAAAACAGTTTTCTTTGATTTCTCAATTTGACACAATAAAACTAAGACAAAAAGTAAGCCTATAAAACACACACACAAAGACCAAATTGTATGTCTCACATACACAGAGAAAATGTGAATGCAATTTGTATTTCTGTGTGCAATACATTGTGATATGAAATGCATGTTTTTGTAGAGTACTAATGTGTAACACACCTGAATAAGCCAGCAGAGCAGCGAATATGAGGAGCAGAACTCCTAAAGCTGTGTTTGTGATCAGAGCTTCGCCTGGGGAGCTCGCATAGTTGTTCACCAGAAGCAGCAAAGACCCTATTCACAAGACATTACGGTTATTATTACTATTTATAACCTATGAACATTACTATCTTATAGTACAGTACACACTTTAGTTTTGCCCTGTATGGGCATTAGGCAAATAATAATAATCCGTAAATAAGTCAAATATTAAAAATAATTACAATCACAGGTTTTAATATTATTATTAGCCTATTAATAAACATGTACAATACAATTCGTAATGCAAAGCATTGTTTTATGTTATTTTAGTTTTACTTTTATTTATTTATTTAACATTAACTCTGCTAATCACTTAATTTACTCCTCAATAAATAATGTGTCAAATCTAAAATAAGCACCTACCCCCAGAAATGCCCAGGACTCCGATGGATAAGTACAAGGACTCAGACTCCGCCATCCTCAGTCAGACGCGCTCTTCTCGCGCGCTCGCTCGGCTTTATACACACCGCCGCATGACGTCATGCGCCGTGACGTCAGACATGCGCTCACAAAACCCTTTATTTCCTGTTATGCAGGAGTTTCCTCATCCTTTATACTACTGCTGGGAAATTGATACAGTTGTTCTAATACAATACAATTAAATCATATAACGTTTATTTATTCAAACCTTTGCTTCTAATTGATACAAAGCCTATTTTAGCTTACTTTTGTTTGATCAATTGAAACGTGATTTTTTTGTGTACATCAAATGTGGATTTTGTATGAATAAATATTTTTTAAATAGCAGAAACAAGTTTTCAAATTTTTTTATTTAGAGTTACATTAAGCTAATCACTATACATTAATTTAAAATGAATTAATAAAACAGTAAATATAGAACTCAGAATGAAGATACGTATTATGAAACTTTGTGGTTGTCAGATGATAATAGAATATGTTCATAATTAATGTGAAATAGCACACCTGAGGTGGATACTCTACAAGGACACCTGTGTGAATCTGAGGAGAACTGACTTTATACTGAGCAAAACAAAGGACAACTTGTGCTGCATTTATGCATTTGCTTTGATTCTTGCTTATCAATTAAATATAGGTTTCTAAAGCTTATAACCTAATATAGTTCTCCACATGCCCTCTTTCATACATGCAGCTCATCTTCAGCGGTTAATATGCCACCAATATAAACACAGGTGAACTCGGAAAGAATGAACTGTAGGTATGACTAAGCACAGTCTATCGGGAAAACAACAGACAATAGATGAATGTTTCTTCCTGAACACGCCTTCATGGGAGGGACTGCACCCGGCCCGATATAAGCAGCACAAGAGTGGTGACAGAAACAGTCAGGAAGAAACACACTTCACTTCACTTCACTGCTCAACTCTACTGAACTCAGATCAGCTCAACTCAACTCAATCAGCTCAGCTCAACTCAACTCTCTTAACAAGGTAGGCTGCTGCACTGCTTTAAACGACTGCAATTCTAGGTTTAATGAAAACTGTAAGATTGTCGAACCTGGAAACATCTTAATATTTGATTATTTTCTGTATTCCAGTTCTTATATTTCTCAAGGTTGTTGTTTAATGCTATTGTAAATGTTAATCGAGATTGTATAATAAAGAAGACCTCCCTGGATTCAGTTTCTGTTGAATGCGTGTTTACTGTAACTCCGTGGAAACTGATCCTGTGTTACCTGGGCAAGATCTCCAGGGAAAGAGTGCTGTGTAAATATTTCATTCTGCCAGTGTGTAAGTGATTGCCCTCTGCTGCTTACTGGCGGCATCTCTTCTCAGTGCCAAAGAGTCACTGACTGTTCGAATGCAGTTAAAGGCCGGGTTTAATATTGCTTTCTCTGTGCGCGTGCTCTGCGCAGCAGGCATGGTGAAGCGCGTGGCGGTGATTCTGTCCGGCTGCGGCGTGTATGACGGCACTGAGGTTCACGAGGCGTCTGCTGTGATGGTGCACCTCAGCCGAGCGGGTGCCAAGGTAATGCACACCAATAAAGCTACACAGCTTCAAATAGTTTCCAAAAAGAACACTCTGGAAATCAGCAGAATACGTGAAATGAAAACTAAACTGATCATCATATCACATCTTGTATATAATTGCTCTTTTGTTGATTTTGACTGCTTCCTTGTCCTCATGTGTAAGGGTCTTTGGATAAACGAGTCCGCTAAATGTGAATGTAACGTGCAGCTCAGTCTCAAATGCAGCTGACTTTGCTCTGCAGGTCCAGATGTTTGCGCCTGATGTTGAGATGATGCATGTGGTGAACCACTGTGAAGGAAAGCCCGGGACGGACACGAGGAACGTGCTGCAGGAGAGCGCGCGCATCGCCCGCGGTGACGTCACAGACCTGGTCAAGCTGGACGTCGGCAGCTTCGATGCGCTCATCATTCCAGGTGACCAAACGCCACGGCATGAAGGAGAACTGTAGAGAGAGATATAACGATAACCACGTGCTTAGGTTTTGACGTCTGCTGCTTCATTATATCATTATAATAATGATAATTAACGTCCTTGATATAAATGGGCTTAAGCGTTAAAATTCAGATCCCTTGGGTAAGTGAAAATAACCTGGCATCCATAGTGTAAGGTGCATTTGCTGTTACTATTTGTGCATTTATTTATTTACCTCAGAAACTGCCAGCATTTGGAAATAAAAGGCCATTCTCTACCCTCTGATTTGACAATGGTTTAAATGGGGGGTCTATTTTTAGACTGGTAAACTACTTCTGTGATTGGGTAGTGTATGAAATAGGTAAAACATGTGAAACGTTTATTTGACTAAATGTATATTATTACAACTTCAAAGATTGCATAATCATGAAAAGTGTTAATTATATCAATATATAGGGTTCATATGGACTAACAGGAACAGTGTACACTGTTTAGTCAGGGCTTGATTTACTGATGCATAAAGAGAAATAAACCATGACTGTGCATCAGGTCTCACATGTCAAAAACCACCGAACATCACAGATACGGCATTAGAACTGACACACTTACTTACATGTTGCTGCTTTAATGTCAGTAAAAGCGTGTTTGCTAAGCTCGTGTCGAATTGCTACTAATGCAAATAAACAGCCGCTTTCCTAACATTACGATCCTATGGAAGATAATGACACATTGTTAGTTTGTCCTCTGTCTGTCACTTTAATAACACGCTCCAGTGGGCAGCCGATGATGTAAGTCTTGTTCTGATGTATTAATCTCAGTTATGTAATAAAACCTGCGGCCAGCTGTATAAACATAGCCACTATGTAGTGACTAACTAGCAGTTTGCCAAGGGGTGAGGAGTCTTACTTTTCAGTTTCGAGTTAGATCAATATACATTTTTATGTAACAGACTTAAAAGAAAGTAATGGCTAGTCATCAAGAAGAAAAATAAAAAAGGATGACTAACTTGTAAGACTAGTCTAAGCCTTTTATGCAACCAACCGTGTCAGTAAAAGCTGTTTTTGGACTAACAAGGAAGTTCTGAGTTGAGAAACTGACAATGTTTTCATTAATAGTATAGTGCCATCTTATGTTATACAATCAAGCAAAATCTGATTTCTTATTTCATGACCGCTTTAAGATTAAATTAACTCTTAATGTGCCATACAGGTGGTTTTGGAGTGGCTAAAAACCTGAGCGACTGGGCCACCAAAGGCAAGGACTACTCAATCGACTCTGAGGTTGAGAAGGTCATTAAAGGTTTCCATCAGGCCAAGAAACCCATGGGCATGTGCTGCATCTCTCCTGTGCTGGCAGCCAAAGCTATTCCCGGGTGTGAGCTGACCGTGGGCCATGACTCTGTGTGTGAGAAGTGAGTCTGATGCACTAGAGTCATTCAAACTGGGCTCTGATCGTGTGGTGCTTTGGTTCTGAACTCAGTGTTGTCTTTCTTGTGCTCGCAGATGGCCGTACGCTCAAGTGGCTAAAGACATGGCCGAACTGGGCTGCAAACACTTGAACAAGAATGTGGGCGAGGTGCACGTCGACTCCAAGAACAAACTGGTGACTACAAGTGCGTTCATGTGCAACACTGCCATCCATGAGATCTTTGATGGTCTGGGTGTCATGGTCAAGGAAGTTCTCAAGCTAGCCTAACTTTGTCATTTCACTGTCTGAATATTATTACATTCAATAACCAATGAATAATGATGTTGTCCTTTAAACCAGAAAATAGCAAAAACGAGACCTGTTCATTTCCAGTAAAACAGGGCAGGTCTACAATTGTGTTCAATGTGTTAATATGTGTTGTTCATAAGTAGCACACTTACCAATTCACACTGGCAACACTAAATTGGATTCACTTTTGAGATCTTTGATGGTCTGGGTGTCATGGTCAAGGAAGTTCTCAAGCTAGCCTAACTTTGTCATTTCACTGTCTGAATATTATTACATTCAATAACCTTATTTATTTATAAATGAATAATGATGTTGTCCTTTAAACCCAGAAAATAGCAAAAAACGAGACCTGTTCATTTCCAGTAAAACAGGGCAGACATACTGTCAGTGTTTGTGTTTTTGTGGGAGTAAATTATTAATAAAGTTGAATTGATTTTAAACATTTCCTTGTTCATTGATGTGTTAATATGTGTTGTTTTATATCATTATATTCAAGCTCAATAAGTAGTATTTTACAATAAGTATTATTTTACACTTATTTCGTTAAAAATGGCAATTCACACTGGCAACACTAAATTGGATTCGATTTTAATAAAAAATAAATTGAATATAGAAAACACACTTTTTGATTTATATAAATCATATACATTTTAAGTGGCAATAAATAACATATTTGAAAACAATGTACAATGTAAAAAAGTAAACAAAATACAAGGAGGCAAAAGTGCAATACATTATTGGTTAAATCTGCAACACTAAAATGTAACATTAAATAATTGTGATCATGTTAGACAAGGACCTGTTGAGCACAAAATCGGTGGTTTCAAAACTGCACCGACTGCAATTAATGAATAAAATGTATGTATACTGTACATGCACAAAGATACTAATGATTGTAGGCAGTGTAGAGGTCCCTGCTTCGAATGACTTCAGCACATTTCTCACACTGCTCTGCTGGGATCTTGATTCACTCTTCTTCCACTCAGTTCACTGACTGTGTTTCATAGCCATAACTTCGTCACCAAGGATTTTTCAGAGATTTCAATGGGGTTTAGGTCAGGGCTCATATTCACGAAACATTTTATCTTACCACTAAGAGTTCTCATAAATAGCAGTAAAAGTTTTTAGCTAAGAGTTTTCTCTTAAAACCGATTCACAAAGCTGCTGAGACAAACTTGTACTGAGGCATAGAGAGAAGTGCTAGGCCAAGAGTAAATAAGGACAGGGTTGACCTCGTTGCTATGGATGATGTCAGCATGCTTACTAATTATGCACTCAGAGATTGGCTGATAGTTTCTGTCAGAGATGTATTCAAAGAAATATTGTAGGATGTGATTTTATGTTGCCATATTCAAATAACGATAAACAAAATATGTATTTACACATTAAAATAAAGATGTTAAAATGCAGGCTAAGTGTAAAAAATTAAACAAGTATATGTTCAGCTAATTGTCAGCCTCTTTCATGTGTGCTTCTCGTAAACAATTAGCAGAGAGGCATATAAACAGCCTTTTAATTAACAGAGTAGAATAATCCTGACTGATAGCACGTAGCAAATAAAACCAAACTGAGAATGAGAGAGATTGAGCTTTATTGACAGGTATGTTTGCACATATGAGGAATTTGTTATAGTGACAGAAGCTCCACAATGCAACAGAATGACAGGACAGGACACAGATAATAAAAATTATAAAGTACAAGTATACAAAATAGACAATGTACACAATAGCAAAAACACAATATATATTATAGACTATTATGTATGTTCAGTAGGAGTGGCAAGGTACATGTATTCATACCGAACCGTCACGGTACGGACCTCTCGGTTCTGTGCATAAGGCCTTACGACGAATACAGGCAACTCAACCCCAACCCAGAAGGGGGCGCCTGCAGTAATGCAACGCTGTTTGATAACCGCCAGCAGAAGAACAGTTGTGAGTTGCGCGCTTGAGACAGTGACCATGTGCTGATTCTGAACGCATCTCTCTCATGGACTGACAAAAGCTTCTCACATGGACTGACAAGAGCTTTGTCCTCGTGTATGACTGAGAGAAGCGCTCGCTGGAGACCACTGCGCCCTGGAACACTGGCAGGGTTAGCAGACTGATCTCCTGAGGGCACTGAGGAGAGACAGGCACTGTGCGATGCGATGTACACCGCTCTTCCCCAGAGGGGCCGGCCCTCAAAAGCCCTTGGCCATTGGCATCAGGAAGTTCTAGCCAAAGACTATCCAGTGAGAATGACGTCCGCAGATGCGTCTTCGGCATGGGAGTGCCACTCTTACTCCAAAATTCTGGGGGAGTACGAGAAGTGACGTTCCTTGAATGAGGAGCTGGAACACGTTTGGGGCTGCTCCACCCAGCAGCCCCTGCTGACCACCTCAACCTCCTCGGAGGAAGAGAGCTAAACATTGTGCTCTCACTCGAGAAATTATCCAAAAGGCTCCTGTTTACCATATATAATATATAATTGTATATCTTTCTCTACATAATACATAACTTTTCATAGTCAGAAGAAATGCATAATTAGTTCTTCAAAATTAAATGCAGTCAAACACCCAGACAAAACACGGTCTGATGTGAAATATTAATATAATGAACCGGGAACGACCATAATGCATGCGTTGCCTCGGTAACACGCGAGCCACTCAGATATAAAAACAATATAAACCCGGAGAGTTTTCTCCTTGGAGAGAAAAACTGCTGCAGATTAGCGCGCTCTCACTCAAGAGGGAATAACTGCAGCGCAGGCTTCCGCCCCGAGAGAGCGCTAGATCTGGGGAATGCAGGAGGAGATAGGGTGAGCCCGTCTCCAATCTGTCCGCCAGATCCATGAGCGATCCCCGTCATCTCAATCGCCGCAGTGCCTCAGCAGTAGCGGGACCGGACCGCAAGATCATAGGCACGGACACACGGACACACAACCGCAGGCGGTTCTTCCAATCTCAGAGAGCCGGCACTGGATATGATGGGAAAGGAAGAAGATAGGGGCTCGCCCCTCTTCATTCCCTCCATCTGATCCATCTGCGATACCCACGAGCATAGCCACCGCTCCGCCTCTGCGGAAGCGGGGCAGGTACCTCGAGGAACGCTGGTGAAAACTCCCTCCTCAAAGAGAGTTTTCCCCGGGAGCGAAGCATACGCAGTGGAAGCCACTCACAATGCGGGCAGTCGCCCCCCTCGAAAGCCGACTCTGCATGCTTCACTCCCAATCAGACCACGCTCAAACTGTGTGTATCCCCGCTCGTTTGATTTAATGTGGGCAGGGAGGAACACACAATCTGTAACGTGATCTGCTTTCGCCCTTATGTTCCTTTGTCTTTGCCTCAGCTTAGACATACAGGAGTTGTCTATGTTGCTGGACTTGTAACATGACAAACAACAGTAAATAAGAGTCAC
The DNA here is from genome assembly GCA_027422405.1 of Ptychobarbus kaznakovi. Classification (NCBI taxonomy): domain Eukaryota; kingdom Metazoa; phylum Chordata; class Actinopteri; order Cypriniformes; family Cyprinidae; genus Ptychobarbus; species Ptychobarbus kaznakovi. The sequence continues at coordinate 1,871,639 of CM049811.1, forward strand.
AGAACATAGATTGTGACTGACACATACAGAGCTTTACTGAATGACAAAAAGCTAACGCCGGTTGCACCCCACATGCTTTTAAGCCTCCTGGTCATTACGTCACCCGTCCATGACGTCTTGCCCATCGTTTGTACTGATTACACATACAGTATGATTCAGAGCATGGTATCGCTGAAGGCGTTCCCCTAGCGTTCGACGCAGCTCGAGTTCCCGGATGAGAACTGAGTTTCCTTCTGCTAAACATTAACGTTATTTTGAAGAAGGTGGAAAACCAAACAGTTGCTGGTCAACAGTGTTCCCTATGCTGTCAAAGTCAATGTGGACCAGCCACTGTTTGGTTACCCACATTCTTCAAAATATCTTCTTACTGATGTGAATGTATGTGGCGCTGTACAGTATATTGATACGGCGGCGCCAGAACTGCAGCTGATAGAATGTGAGCTGTAGCACGATACAACGATATTTCTTCAAAAGCAGATCGTGGAGACATTTTTATCAGGGCCACTGCTGTCCAAATGGGTGCCCTAAGCAGGATTTTATTGTTGTGCCCCCTCCTTCAAATATTATGGAAGTAAAAAAACACCTACCATAGGGGTCAAAATAGAACTTTAATAAAATATAAAAGTAAATAAATTAAATTAATTGTTATTCAATTTTATTATTTACTAAATTGTAGCACTAGTCAGACCTATGGCAGTAATACAGTTGTCTGGTTGATTTTATGGTCTCTATCTCTAAAAAGGATTTTATCTGCTTGGTTTACGAAAACCATTTACGAAAACCATGGTTAATTTTTGTAAGGGTTGTGATGTCCACGTGTTTTTTGTTGAAGAAATTATAGAGGCTGTGTCATCTATAGCAAAAAGGTGGCCAAAAATGAAGAATTAAGTGGATATTTGAATTAAATATTTGGTCAATAGCATATTAAACAAGTATTTGATCGTCCTGTGAGGGTAATAGCAGCAATTACCAGGCCTATGGCTCCCTTTAGAGGCATTTATAGCATGCCATGTTGAAAAAAAAAAACAATATACAGTTAGACACAAAAAGATGCATGGGAAAACATAAGTGTGCAAATAAATGCAGTGTTTCTAAAACGTTATGTTCCCTAGGCAGATTGCCAGCAAGTTATTTAATTGTCTTCTTAGATTTAAATTTATGCATTTAGCAGATGCTTTTATCCAAAGCGACTTACAGTGCATTCAGTCTATTTTGTCAGTATGTGTATTCCCTGGGAATTGAACCCACAACCTTTTGCGCTGTTAACTCAATGCTCTACCACTGAGCCACAGGAATGTTTCTTCACCATTCCTAACGTTTCACAAATGAAGGAGCTAGTTTTAGAGCTAAAATGCTTTGTGAAATCCTTAGACTAGAGCAAAAATGTAGGAGTCCTAAATTTAGGATTGACATCCATTATTTTTAAGATTTTCTACTAAATTAGCGAGTTATAAGTTACTTTTAACCTAACAATGTTTTGTGAATACAGACACAGGACTCTGGGCCGGCTATTTTATTATTTCAATAGCTTCAAGGAATTGCTTTACCTGTTTTCCAGTGTGACAGGGGCATTGCTGGTTTGGTGGGTGGTTTTGGGACAGGGGTGGCAGTTTGGTTAAATTTTTTAAAGATTGTTTTCAATGTCGGACTATACAAATAACTACATTTAACAGATTTTAATTGCAGTTGCTTGTGTTGGACTCGGACACTCCATTGATTGTTGCTGTGGTCTACAGGCCTCCAAAGCCACACAAAGACATTCCCATATGCTGACCCCACTTTCAAATTTGATTAATACATGCCTCGAGTTAGGAGTAGTTCCTGACTATTTAAAACATGCTTCGGTGCAACCCAGACTTAAGAGGCCTACTTTAGATCCCTCTGATTTATCAAATTTCAGTAGTTTTTAATCAACTCCAAAGCTTTTTGGTCGATAACAACATTTTTGATACATTCCAATCAGGCTTTAAGCCCAAAACACACTGCACAATTTTAGAAATCCTATAAGATCACTGCATGTCACACTGTGCGGCATGGATCTAATAAACTTGGCTACGACATGTGTGTAGACTGTACGATGATGACACTCTTGATTTGTATGCTATGACATGTTCCTAAAAATAATAAAACATCATCAGCATGCGCAAGTGGTAAACAAAATGAGAATGATAAACGTTTCAGGTTATGTATGTAACCATGGTTCCCTGAGTGGAGAACGAGACACTGCGTCCCCTAGCGGTCGCTATGGGGAACGCTGTCAGCGTGACCCGTGTCTGAAGCATACATAGAAAAACACAACCTGTTGGCCAGCAACAGCCTATGACGTCACTTCCGGCGCGACCACAGTACAAAGGGCGCCAGGAGAATACATCATCCACTTCTTTGTCTGAAGCTTTCGTCCGAAGCATGGCACACAGCCTAGGGGACGCAGTGTCTCGTTCCCCACTCGGGGAACAATGGTTACATACATAACCTGAGACGTTCCCCTTCATGGGAACTTCAAACTGCGTCCCCTAGGGGTCGCTATGGGGAACGATATACCCACGCCACCATGCTGAGGGGAGCGCAAGCCAATTTCATACAAAAGGCGAGCACTAAGCCAACTCTATCAGGGTAAGGGAGTTGTCCCTGGGACGGTTGATGGCTCTCAGTGACCTTATCCCCTTCAGCCAAAGACCCGAGCTGCATACCCTAAAACTTTACCTGTTAGGTGTCGGGACAACCAGACCCAGGGTAGAGCTCAAAGGCTTAGAATCAGAAAAAGATTCCTTTAAGGGGATATGGCCAAGCGCCTAGTGGTAGTAACTAGGTCCTGGCCGGTCACCCAGGGGCTACCGCTTGCTCTGCACGAGCTCGCTGAGGGAACTGTCTCAACAGACCCTTTGGTAGCAACACACTGTTCAAACCCAAAATATTGGGACAAAAAGGTAGAGTGGGGCCCAAGGCACAGACCGGTGCCTGACCAACTCAAAGAAAGGGCACGAAGCTACAGTGCGTAACCCTACCGTACAGGTTTTTAGAAAGAACGCAGAACACTTGATGTGCAATCTTACCACCGGGTGGATTTTAGAAAGTGCACAGAGCCTTTGTGTGTGCACTTACCATAACATGGATTTGACAACGATCTATGACAGCACTGGAGAGCTGAGAACTACTCATTCCTCAGAATGAGAGGGAACTCACACGCTCAGAAGGGAGCGGCATGCTCATAGGTGACCCTCTATGGTGAGAGGAGCAATGCTAGCTCGACCAACAGACCTATGATGGGGAGCAGGAACTCATTCCTCACTCACATGCTCAGAAGGGAGCGGCATGAGCTCGGCATACTACCATCTAACAGTGAGGCCCTCCTGCTGAATAGCTCTACTCAACTCAGATGCTCAGAAGGGAGCGGCATGCATAGCAGCAATGCTAGCCAACAAGGAGAGCGACCTATCACAGAGCTCTGGGGAGCAGAGAACTCATTCCTCAGAATAAGAGGGAACTCACATGCTCAGAAGGGAGCGGTATGCTCATAGGTGACCCTCTAAGGTGAGGGGATCAATGCTAGCTCTACCAACAATGCTCAGAAGGGAGCGGCAGGCTCATAGGTGACCCTCTAAGGTGAGGGGAGCAATGCCAGCTCTACCAACAAGGAGAGGAATCTAACAGGGAGGCATGAAGAGACCCAACAACCTGAGGCTGCTGAAAGACAACTTTGAAGAGCGTAGAACTCATTCCTCAGAACGAGAGGGAACTCAGACGCTCAGAAGGGAGCGGCATGCTCATAGGTGACCCTCTAAGGTGAGGGGAGCAATGCTAGCTCTACCATCAAGGAGAGCAACCTAACAGTGAGGCATGAAGAGGCCTAACAACCTGAGGCTGCTGAATGACAGCTCTGGAGAGCGGAGAACTCAACTCAGATGCTCAGAAGGGAGCGGCATGCTCATAGGTGACCCTCATTGGTGAGGGGAGCAATGCTAGCCCAACCAACAAGGAGAGCGCCTATCACAGAGCTCGGGGGAGCGGAGAACTCAATCCTCAGAATGAGAGGGAACTCAGATGCTCAGAGGGGAGCGGCATGCTCATCGGTGACCCTCTATAGTGAGGGGAGCAATGCTAGCTCTACCACTGTGCCCTGATGACCAAGGAGGCTCTCACAGAGACCTACGACTTGGCCATATGATCCTGGGGTAGAGGTCGTTGGAACAGGGCTCTCATCCTAGCCTGGATCTAGTATAGAAGAGTGAGGTAATCACTGCGATAGCCGATAGCCTTTAGAAATGGATCGTACTCATCCATTGGTTCCTGTGCATGAGATTAGTCCTGAAGCGAAGTCCGAAGAGTCAGGTCCGGACCGTCAGTAAGGTAGTTTCTAGGAAACATAGATCTTAACCTAAAACATCATAAGTCCAGTATAGAGACTTCAATGTTAAGTGCAGGAAGTTTCAACCTAACCTTGGTCAGGTGGAGTTAACGGTGGTTGCAGGGGAGTTAGAGAGGAAGATGAGGGCAGATGCCCTCGAGGGAAAGGAGTAGATGTTCTTACTCTGGTCCGGACAAGAGTTTTGTTTAGGACGCCACTTCTGGAATACCTCCTTGAGGTCTTGCCTCTCTCTGACCCGCGTCTCTCTCTAGCCCTACCCGTAGGCGGGGGAGGGGCATGAGTCGTGACACTAGCCTTCTGAGCCCATCTCTGATCCCCAGACCGAGATGGGCTAGGACCCCTGCGTTGTTCGGGCTCAGACCTGGACTTTATTGGAAACCCATATCTAGGTATTTCAGCAGATCAGCCTGGTACGCCTGAAGCACCGCCATAGTGTGCAACGAAGCGACGGTCTGACCTGCTGCTGCATATGCCCTGCCGTTTAAGCAAGATTGAGAGGCTTAGATGGCAAGGAGGGAGCCTTGAGAGAGGATGTCTTGCCCACAGATAGATAGCTGGCTATCGTCTCTTCCACAGGGGGCATTCTCTCATAGCCATTTTCACGCATTCCTTCAATGTCAGCATAACTAATATGCTGAAACCTATGAATGTGAGAAAAATTGCTTTTTTTACTCCTTCTCAACCTACGCATGGAGATCAGGAAGAAAAGGAAGGCTCACTCGAGCTGGGGGTTTATGGCCAGAAAATGTTTTGATGTTCCAAAACCTCCAATAACTCATCATACGCAGGGCAGGAGGATTGAGAGGGTTCAATTTCAACTTCCTCACCCTCAAACATCTCCTGCTCTTCCTGGGCATAACCCAGCAGAGCAATTGCCGCTGAATCGGATGATGTCAGAAAGATCGCATCATAACAATCCAGCAGCTCGCCCTCATTCTCGGCCGATGCACATCAAAGGAAAGCTCCCTCTCTAACTCATCGGCCAGATCCAACTGCGAACCCCACGATTTCATTCTCCTCTGTGCCTCGGCAGCGATGGGTCCCGAATCGCGGGAAGCAGATGGCTACCACTCTTTCCTTCGGAAAGAGGGACAGACGAGAGCAGAGCTTTTTCATAGGAAAAACTCACAGTGCACGCAGATTTCCCCCTCGAGGACATCGCGTGTGTGCTCCTCGCCCAAACAAAAAACGCAAAGATTGTGTGTGTCATCGAGTGTCAAATAGCGAGGACACGGATCCACACACTTCTTAAACGTCTTGCTAGTGCTCGCATGATAATAGATAGAAAACTGTACTCTTACCAGAATGCACGCTTCAAACAAAGCAGTCTGTGAATTCGAAAGAAGCGGGTGATGTATTCTCCCGGCGCCCTTTGTACTGTGGTCGCGCCGGTAGTGACGTCATAGGCTGTCGCCGGCCAACAGGCTGTTTTTGTATGTATGCTTCAGACACAGGTCACGCTGACGGCGTTCCCCATAGCGACCCCTAGGGGACGCAGTTTGATGTTCCCATGAAGGGGAATCACACTTTAGCAGTTGTATTTTTTATGTGTGCTGAAAAAAGTGTAAGCAGCAAATGTATAAGAGCTTGAGGAAAGCAGTTTTATGTTTTAGCGCCATGTCGCGTTGATTTCATGGCACATTTTTATTGGTTGGTCAGCAAACGTGGATCATACCAGTAAACACACTATGCGATGATCATGCTGTATCTTAGGCTATCTTTGGTCGCAAGACCGTGACAACGGCCGTCTTTGAACCTCTCTCACTGTACGACACAGGACCACCGATTAGGAGGCTCAATCACAGAAATCACCACGATTGTTTCACGATGCCAATCTTTCATCTGGGACAGCCAAAAATCGTACAGTGTGTTTAGGGCTTTAGAAATGTTCATTCCACTGAGACGGCTCTTTTAAAGGTGTTTAATGACATTCTTATAGCTACCGACTCTGGAGATTCTGTTGCACTGGTACTTTTAGACTTGAGCGCTACTTTTGACACTGTATAACACTATGTTCTTCTGTCCTGCTTAGAACAGGTAGGGGGCATTAAAGGTTCAGCTCTAAATTGGTTCCAGTCTTATTGAACAGGTGTTTCTCAGTTAAAATTGGCAAATTCCACTCTTCTTCTTTACCTTTGACCTGTGGGGTCCCTCAAGGCTCTACTCTAGCTTCCATGTTATCTTCTTTGTATATGCTTCCCCTCTGATTTAACTTTGAGAAGTATGGTATAAGTTATCATTGTTATGCAAATTACTCACACATATATTTTCCTTTGAAACATAAGAATGGATTAGACCCGGTGGCCACCTACCTTTTGGATGTTAAAGTATGGATGTCCCTACATTTTTTAAGTCTGAATGAGAGTAAAATAGAGATTGTGGTGTTTACCCCTTCTGATACACACTTTATACCAAATCTAAATCTTGGTGTTCTGGCACCTTATGTAAAGCCGTATGTGAAAAATATGGGTGTGGTGTTGGACTGTGTTTCAAAGCTTGATAGACAAGTGAACCAAGTTGTGAAGTCAAGCTTCACAAGTCAAGTCCTTTCTTTCTTTTACTAATTTTGAAAGAGTAATCCATGCTTTTATCACCTCAATGCTTGATTATTTTAACTTTCTTTACTTGGGGATCAGTCAATCTTCCCTAAACCGCCTTCAGATGGTTCAAAATGCGACTGCCAGAGTCCTGAGGGGAGCTAGAAAGCATAAGCATATTACCTCTGTCCTTAAGTCTTTACTTTGGTTACCTTTGGTTAAAGAGCTCTCATTGGTTGTTAACTCTTTAAATGGTTTTGCACCCTCATACCTCTCTGATCTATTGATAAACCTCCAACCTGCAAGAGTGCTTAGGTCTGCCAATTTAAGGCTCTTAGTGGTTCCTAGAACCAGACTCAAGTCTAGGGGTGATCGAGCATCCGCCGTAGCCACTCCGAGACGTTGGAATAGTCTACCTACAGAAATCAGAACCGCCCCTACACTATCCATTTTTAAATCTAGGTTAAAATCATTTGTATTTTATCTGGCATATTATTCATGATCTGCATTTGTTTTCCTTGTGTTTTGCAGTTTTATTTGTGACTTTGTCTTTGTCTTAATTATGTTAATGGTTATTTATTTTGTACAGCACATTGGTCAATTGTAGTCGTGTTTAGTTGTGCTTTATAAATAAACTGAAATTGAAATTGTCCTGCATGAAAATTGCAGGCTGATTGGGTGATGTATGCAGGGAAGGAGCCGCATGTTTCTAAAGAAGTTTCTGATAAACATTTGCATTAACTCTGCCATGTAGCTGTATAAGAGGCCCAACTCCTGCTGCACAAAAACATCCTCTAAACCAGGGGTGGAGAACTCTGATACTGGAGGGCCACTCTCCTGCAGAGTTTAGCTCCAACCCTGAAAAACCCTGTGAAAAAAATACATAATTGCATCCTGAAGACCTTGATTAGATGGTTCAGGTGTGTTTGATTAGGGTTGGAGCTTAACTCTGCAAGGACACCGACCCTCCAGGATCAACGTTCCCCACCCCTGCTCTAAACCATGACACTTCCTCCTCCACCCTTCACTGACTTATTTATGCACTTGGGCTTCAGTCTTTCCCCTGTTTGATGCCAAACAAAATGTTTCCCATCAGACACAAGCAAATTAAACTTGATGTCATCACTAAAGAGAACTTTGGAACAGTTCTCCTCTCTCCTCACAACATGCTCCTCAGCAAAGGTGAGATTAGCCTTTTGATTATTTCTGCTGATGAGAGGCTTGATCACTTTAGAGTGCTCTTTCAGTCCGACTTCTCTTAAATGTTGATACACTGTATGCCGAGACAGATCCTTACCCTGTCCAGCGCTGAACTGGTGAGCAATTCCAGCTGCAGTGCTGAACCGATTTCCCATTGAAAATCTCCACATTATCATGCCTTCTCTTGCATTTGTTTTACATGGACGATCAGCCTTTTTAGGGGACTTGAACTCGCAGTATTCGAGAAATCACAGATCTGGAATGACCCAATGTCATATGATTAAGGAAATTAGTACCAGGTGCCAGATTAACACCAATAACTTGGAAGTATCTTTAAGTGTTCTCTGATTTTAATCAGAGTTCTTTTTCAAATACTGCATATATTTTTTTTATATACTGTGCTTCAGAATAAAAACTGTTAGGATAACTTAAAATAGGAATAAGCAGTGACCTTGAGATGTATATGAAAAGTAGATGCTAGAATGAAGTTGTTTAGAGACGAGGGTTAAAAACACATGTGAATCCTGGTTTTCCTTTTTTTACATATTGACTTGAAAATAGGCTAAATATTTTGTAATTACAAACAAAATCAATTACATAAAATATTATTGCCAAAGGGAACATTTTACTTATCCAGTAAAATAATAAATAGTGGCCAATATTTATTTTCAGTGTGATGCTGGCAATTGTGTGCTTTTAAAATCTCCTTACAGTGCACAATCTGAGTCATTTTTCTTCGCGTGAATCAACTAATCAACAGCGCAGCCAAGGCGTTGCTATTTTTTTTTTCACCGTCATATCCTATCTCTCTCTACTTTTTACTTTCTTTGGACAGTTTTGGAAATGTGATGATTATTTTTTTTCTTTTGCAGTTAGAGAGAAGGGGAACAAATTAAATGTACTCTCTCGTTTACCTCTATAAATCAGCGCTGTTCACCCTGCTATTGTTGAATTCCATGTTCCACACCCTGAAATGTGAAAGGGGTCTCTGACACGTGATACTTACCTGAAAGGAAATGTCTGAAGTCTCAACTGCGTCAAATTCAGGAACTAGGAAAGAGACACCTGGACCCACAATCTGAATATGATACCAGCATAGTTTTAATTTTCCCTGATCGAAGATTACTAAATAAACAAGCTGACATGTAGTTTCAAAGTCACTTTGACATGAAGTTACTTATAGTTAGCAGAATGTATAATCAGAATGAATGAGCTGGATTCACTCCAGATACTAACACCCAAGTAGTTTTCCATCTTATTTTTATGTTTAAAATGTTCCCATATGTCGCCACCACAAAGGTTTAGAGTCTTCAGGAGAGCTGAAGAAAAAGATACAGTGTCGACTAGTGACTGAGGTTATTATCAGTTTTAGTGTACACGCTTGTTTGAGATCGTAAACCTAGATCCAGAGCAAGTCACAAAGTAATGAGACCAAGACACAGACCAAGACCATGTCTATTTGTGATATATAGAGGTTTCAAGACCAAAGGCCAGATTTACTAACAGCTTGTACCAGTGAAAACCCTCTTTTGACTTTAAAAACCACTGTCAGGATTTACTGAAGGCATACAGTGAAAAAATAGAGCTGAAACAGCATGGACAGTTATTTGTGTGGCTGACCTTATTGCATATGCATTTGTAAGAGTTTCCCTTTCAACGTGGGGAATGTGATTTATTAAGGTTTGCGGCAGTGTGTTTAGTAGCATGTGTGACATTACTTAACATCCAGGAAAAGCATTTCTTAACCCGTATTGCACTGGACGTGGCTGCAATAGCTGCTAATTTGTGCTTCTCTTGGTGGATTGCATTATGCGTTGTTGTTGTTGCTGTGTCTTTTCTCTATTTGGTGAATCATTTTCAAATGTCTTAAACATTCAGAGGTAATATTGAACACTTTATTGAGTATTTCAGATCAGTTCCATATTCAGAAAGTGACAGTCAAAGGACACATACAGTTCAAAATCCCATAACACATGATTTCCTGAAAAGCCTGAAATATATATATACCCAAATTGTACATTCAAAATGTATATATGACAAATAAATATAAATATAAACTTTCACAAGTAATGTTAACTAATAAGAAATACGGGCAGAACAGCTGAAAACGCAGTTTCATTTGACACACACATTATTAGAGTTTAATTAGTTCATAAAGCCAAAGCACCCATGTCTTAAATAAAGAGGTCACTATAAGCCAGTCACAGTTTGGAGGTTTTGTTGGAGAAATGGTTGTATTTGTCAACACCGCTGACCAGCACCGTGTCAGGAAAAGTCCTGGGACGCTCCGGGTCCTGTCAGCAAAACACACACATATTTATATGCTTTTCCAGCTAAACGTCTCTGGATATGTCTATGTGAAATGTAAACTGAGTGAGATGTTTACCTGAATTGGATAAGTGTATGTAGGGACATATCGGATCACATAGCCACAGCGCCTCCTATTAGATGTGTTAGGATCGCTGGCATGAACCAGAAATCCATCATGGATCTGAATCCAAGAACAAACTTGAATTAAACTCAGATATAAGCTCGTTTATATTGGTTCCATGGGTTTGACTGGTAGTGTGTTATTTTTTCTTAGACTGTAAAGAAACATTATGGCAAGTATGCATACTCACAGACATCTGACCAGCTTGAAGGGGGCATAAGATGGCCTTCTCCGTCTCCACCATCTCCTCTGGGATCTCCTGATTGACGCTCAGCATGTTGCCAGCTCGTTTTGACTGGTAATGGGGCAAATTACCAGAGTGGTGGCTTCCTATTGGGAAATCAATTTAGACCCGTTACAAACCAGACAAAGTGGCACGATCCGTCTTGCATGTAAACAGAGACAGTGTTCATACCTGGAATAACCTGCAGTGCTCCATTGTCCTCAAGTGAGTCATCTAGAGCGAGCCAGACTGACAGAACAGGACCTCCATCAAAGCCCCAGTACCTGGAAACCAACATAAGATTATCACTGAACACTTGGTATGGATATCTAGGAAAACAGAAACCCAAAATACCATATTTAATTTCCTTCTGTGGAATTGTGCTTACTTCATATCCTGGTGCCAGGCCACAAACGGCATCACTTCTGTCTTCACATTGCCATCCTTTGCCTTATCACAGCTGTTGTTCGGTTGGATGACGCCGTTGCTTTCTTGCGTTTTCTTTACTGGATATTTACAAATGAATCTGGAGTCCAGCAGGATGATGTTCGTCCCCAGAACCGCTGTGACCACCTCCAGAAGCTTAGGGTGCTTGGCGAGGCCCATCACCCAGTCACACTCCTTGTGGATGTTATGAAGACTGTAAGCGGTGTAATCTTCACCTGTTGAGGAATACTTGGATGAATTCAAGTCCAAACCTCAATTCAAAGGCTTATATAGTCAAACCAAAAATTATTCAGACACTAGATTTCTAGATATTTATAGACACTAGAATTTTTTATATCTATTTACTAGTGGGTGCAGGACACTATAGCTCATACATGTTAGTGAGAATAGCAAAATAAAGTGAACTGTGACATATTATAGCCAAAATTATTCATACAATCGACTACCAGTAAAATTGATAACAATTTGGGACCAAAACTGTGACCCTGGAGCACAAAACCAGTCATAAGTCACATGGGTATATTCCAGATTTTACATTATCCTATCATAACAAGTCATACATCAATGGAAAGTTTATTTATTATTCAGCTTTCAGATGATGTATATACGACCCCTGTGACTGCTTTTGTGGTCCAAGGTCACAAATTATTCATGTTTTTTGTTTTGTTTTTTGTTTTACTGCTAATATAATTTTTTTACACCACAGACTGAACAAAATTAAGCATTGCTTGGTAACTGGTTGAGCTAAACTGGTATTATGTAATTATGTACTTACATTTAACAGCTGACAGCTATTCAACCGAATTCATTACATACCTTTCTTTCAAAGTCATCTGACTTTATCAAGATGAATTTGATCTGACACAGTTTAACTATGAGTTCTTGTCATATTTTATCATAATTTCCTAAACTATAGCGAGTAAACGGTGATAATGTGAGAAATGTCGAAGGTGCTGAAGCTCACCGTGTTTTCTCTCCAGCTCAGCGAAGGCGTCCGGGCCTGCTGCAGCTCTTCAGGGCTCAGGATGGGGATGGCCGACATGTACCCCTGCTTCTCGTACAAGGCCTGAACCTCAGCCGCGTCTCTGTTCATGTCTGAAAATGCAGTGAATCTTCCTCTTGTCTGCTGGAGATGTGCTGAGAATGCCGTGTCTTGCTTCGTTTGTTTCTCAAGGGCTCAAGCTCAGCTGTGCAAACTATACAGGGAAAGAAAAATGTTTTTATAACCTGGACAGAAAGATGAAAAACAAAACTTTGCATCCACGTTCAGTCATTTCCCTTCCCCGCCTCTGAAACCCTCCGTGTTTTGGCACTGCTCCTCAGCACTTATTCATGGCATGTTTATTCTGGGTTGTTTATGCAGGAACAGAGAGTGCTATAGTGACTGGAGGCAATGGTCCATGAGCAATTAAATTGGAAGAATGTGCATCTCTTAAGCGCATGAGGGTGGAGGTGAGCCTCAGTTTGCAGATCTGTTAAACGCTGGCAGCTAGAATGCATACTCAGGCCTTACCATCAGTATAGTAGACTCATTTTCATTGCTAAAGTTCACAGTGTGTGTGCAGACAACAAAAAAACGCACCTGAGTCAGAAAGATGCTGATTTCCTTTAGTGCTGAGTCTTAGTTCAAGCTGTAGAAAAAGTCGAAATAACAGTATAAAACAATTATAAATCCATCGAGGAAAATATGGAAATTGAATCATATTGAAATCAGCCAATACCTGGTCTTTGCTCTTCAGGCTGTTTCTTCCTGAGATGTCTTGTTCTTCACTGTCAAACTGGGTTTATATACATTATGTTGTGAATTAGGCTCCTCCTCCAAAATTACATTAATGCTCTCTTTGCTATTTTAGACTCCAGGGGAAAAAAATATACATATTTCAACCACCCTTGTTTGGGTGTGTAGGTATGCCAAATATGTTGCAATATGCTGAGCTAGTCAGCTAATGATGCTGGAAATTCTGAGACATCATAAAAGAGCATTTCCTTCTGTGAGTAAGATTCTTTGTGTTTATCTGTAACCGGATAATACTTACTCAAGAACACAATGGCTTTGTTATCTCTCTCAGTACGTGATGAACGTGACATACATTGTCACCTGCTGGAGACAACATTATAGTAAAGCAAAGTAATTTCTTCATATATCAACATTTACCCAAACCATAGCTACTTACTATATATTGTACTGTTTATTTATCTATTCCAATCTGTGAAAAGTGTCTAAAGGTCAACATAATAAAGGCTTAATTATTTAAAATAAATATTTTATTTCCAATTTATATATTTTTCAAATACTATTCTATTTATGTGTTGACTTTTATAGCATTATTGATTTTTTTTATTTAGTCATATTTCAGTTTAAAAAGACCACAAATGCAGTCATAAGTCGCTGGGGTATATTTGTATCAATAGCCAACAACACATTGCATGGGTCAAAATTATTGATTTTTCTTTAATGCTGAAAAAATATTAGGATATGAAGATCATGTTCCATGAAGACATTTAGAAAATGTCCTACCGTAAATATATCAAAACTTAGTAATATTATATGCATGTAATAGTAATATGCATTGCTAAGAACTTCATTTGAACAACTTTAAATGTGATTTTCTGACATTTTTTTGCACCCTCAGTATGCACCCTGTTTCTGAAGAGCCGAAATACAGCTATTTCTTTCTTTAATATAATATGACAGTGTTTATCTAATATAATATATATGAGTAAAGCTGTAATAAAGATTTTGGATAGTTAAGAATTTGGGTGACAAACATCTACTTTGGTAATGCAGTTTTATTAAAACAATATAATTACGAGGACAATTCTAATGCATTATAATAACACATTAAAACGTGACCTATGGCTATGTACAGTGAAAGCACAGATTCAGAGATGAACTTTACTGAGCAAATATCCTGGAAAAAAACAAACAGTTATTAGGAATGAGCTCAATGAAGGGGAATCCAATGGCCACGGGCTTCCTTATCGTCACACATCTTAAATAGTTTCCTTCTTAAAGTGTATTGTTTTTCTGTAATAAGTCAGTTAATATTTAGCCGTAAGGTCAGTTGATGTATTAACAAGTCCAAATACATTTGCCTATAAAGATTGCAGTTATTACTGTCTGACACGGATTGTTTGAGTTTCATGTTTTCAGTCAGTGAAACGGTTCAGATTTATTTACACAAGTTTCCACACAGTCATTGTACAAACACAGTCCTTTCAACAATATGAAACGAATACAATACAAATAAGAGTGTCATATAAATAAAGCAGTTACAGAGGAACTTTTAAAGATACAAAGTAGCTTGTGTGTAGATTTGTGTGATGTGATGGCTGGCTCTGTGGGTGTTCAGGGGAAGTCCAGCTGGCCGTGGTGCTCACAGTGTTTGGGACACACGTATCCGTCGTCTCTGGGCTTTCTCCTGTCTGATCTGTGCCGGTCCTGCTCGTTGTTGCAGCGATGCACCAGAACCGGGTCTTTCTCGGCTGGAGACTTCTTCAGCAGCAGTCTCTGGAGAATGCGTTTGTCTGAGCGCTCCTTCTGGAAATCATCCTCGTACACCTTCAGCTGAGAAAACAAACAAGATGACATTTAAAACAGGAGATATCGAATGCCTCTGATAGTGTATGTGTGCAGTCGATACCTTTTCTGTTTTTACATTATTGATACAGAAATTAAATGAATATAAATCCGGTTGTCAGTCCATAAATCACAAAGAGATGATAAGACATGATAACGATCAAGTTCCCTGTGAAACAGTCTATTTTTAGTGTGTAAGATGCATCATCTCCTGTTAGGTAACTTACTCTTAAAAAGAAACTACTTACTAGCTACCAATTACGTCTTCAACGGTGTATTTAGATTATTGTACCAATTACTCTCTCTAAAAAAACACTGCATTACTTATTACTAATTACTTTTAAATTCACAGATCAACCTCGACCAGTTGAACACTAATGTAACTCAACTTTTATTTAAATAATATAAAATTACATACATTATTTTTTAACTGAATAAAACTAAAGAATTGAAAAGGGAGAAGGTTACATTAAAAACATTTGAACATAAGCTAAATTTAGGTGTTAAATGCACTATTTTTATATTCGAATCTCCTATACAATACTCAATGCAATTACATCGTAAGAAATGCATTATATTACAGAAAAACTGTATTCCCCTACTTTACTCTTTCAGGGAAATGTGATTAAATTACATGGATTAATTATTCAGTAATGCATTGCACCCAACACTGATCATCTCTTCTGAACTACTCATCATCACAACTGCATGCATCACAATAAGTTTCACTGGAAACCACCAAACCACACTTCCTTTTGTTATGAGATTTTAATAAACAATGGAATGGAAATCTTTGACATGGAAATCAGATGAGTGTGACCTGAAGAGACATACACAGGTGACAACATTATGACAAAAAAGAGATTCATTTCCTCATAGAAGCACTTACTGTAAATGGCTGACATAGAAATTATTCATTGACCTTTTTCGTGAACTGTCTGATTTTCTGCTTCTGTGTTCCAGAATCTTTGCATTAGTTTAATGGGTGGTTGTTAAAAGTGATGTGTGTTACTCAGGCAAGGTCAGTCAAACACTAAAGGCCCGATCATACGCAAGGCGCAGCGCAGGTGTTTTAGCTAGTTTCAGCTTGACGCAGTTCTCATTGTCCCATCCTGCGCCGCGTTGTTTAATGAGCAAATGCATTTGCACTCATTTGTGCACTCATGGGCGTGCTGGTCTAAAGAAGAGATGTGTTCAGGAGCATTGTTGGCGCGTTGCTATTTTGAGGAACTGAAAATAGACTGTGCCATAGACCAACTCAAACCTGGTTTAAAGTCAATGGCACAATATTACAATTTTTGTTGCTATTTAAAGAGCGCGTTAGTAGATAATGCGCCTCTGGGCAGGTTCACAACGCGCGTTCCCTTTCCTTATTACACACAGGGACGCGCAGCAGCACACAAACATGCAAAATATTAAAAAAGGATTACAGTGTAAAATAATATTATAGTGTAGGCTACATACAGAGCCGATCCTAGACTTCTGGGGGTCCTACGCAAAACTGTGTTGACCGGGGAAGGGGTTTGAGTGGTTATGAATTAAACACATTTCTTCGTGTTTCACTCCCTCTCGAATAGAGGAACAGTCTCTTCAGCGGCTCGCTATGCTTTCAACTCGTTTAGTCTCGAACAAGAGATTTTACGACATTCACGTTACATGATTTGACTGATTTTTACATAGAAAGTGCGACAGCACCACATTGCAATAAATGATCATTCATGTTTTCATAGCCGCTGGCCAAATTCTAAAACTAAACAAATGAAATCATCTTTGAGAGCAAGGGCGCCCCCTGGTGTTTCGGAGGCCCTACACAGCTTGTGTATTCTGCGTATAGGGAGGATCGGCTCTGGCTACATCAATATAAAACTGTCATATATGTCATAATGGATAGTCATTGTGTGTATTATAATTAGCCTACCTGTGTGCTCGAGCATAAGCAGAACCGTTTGCTCTCTGGAGACGCGTTCAGTCTGTGCGCCTTAAAATTACGCCGTTTAATTAGCGAATCCGCCATGGCGCGAGCAAAACTCGCTCATGAAAATGCGTGTATATATAGCACGCCAAAATAAAAAACAAAACTTGTGATAATGATATGAAAAAATTGACTTTGGTGTATATATTACACGCGCGTGTTTGGCGTGCATATAATACGCAAGTTTTCGCGTGCATATTATACGAAATTTGTTGGCTGTGCATATGATACTCAGTTTTCGCGTACATGATACGCATCTACCCCACAACCCTAACCCTACCCATCGTGTAGCATACACATGCCAAAGTATCAAAACCACGAGTTTTCGTTTTTATTTGGCAAACTATTTAGACGCACATTCATGAGATCGGTTAGCTCTTAAAGGGAAAGGGGGATGAGACTCTGATTGGTTTATTGCACGTTATGCCTCAAAACACACCCATTACTCATTAAGAGAATAGGGACAAACCTTTTAGACCACAGCCCGCGTCGGTAGCGCCGATTGTTTTTCCCGTCGTTATACTAGCAAAAGCGGATTCGGAAGTGCGCCTGCACTTTAGACCTTAGATCGTTAAAATAGGGCCCTAAGTCAGTAGTTGACGTCAGACCAACAAACATTTAACCGTGTCACAGGCTTTAGCTTTTGTTTACTCTTTATTTCAATAGCCCACTTTATACATTCTACTAAAAGTAACTTTACAACTAAATGCCAACTTACAGTAGACTGTATGGTTAGGGTTAGTAAAGCATAAGTATTACATGTATAACAAAGTTACTTATAGTTCACCCAAGAATTAAAATGTGTCATCATCTATTGTTATTCCAAACCTGAATGAGTTAATTGTTATGTTGAACACCAAAGAAGATATTTTGAAGAATATGGGTAACGAAACAGCTGATTGTCCCCTCTGACTAATGAGGGGACAGTATGAAAACAAATATATACCATGGAAGTCAGTGGGGACCATCAGCTTTTTTCTTTTCTTTTCTTTCTTTTCAAAATATCTTCTTTGTGTTCAACAAAAGAAATGTATACAGCATTGAAACAACTTGAGTGTCAGTAAATGATGACAGGATTTTCATTTTGGGGGAACATTCCCTTTAAGTTCCATCATAATACAGTTTTAGCAGATATTAGTTAGGCAGTCTACTAATACTCTAATAACCGATAGCTGACATAGAGTTGACAAGTTACTTATAGATAGTAAAATGTCTGAATCAAAATAAAGTGTTAGCACACATTTAAGAGGAATCAACCTCCAAACAGAGGGAGATGAGTGTGTTTGATAGGAAACAGTGATTAGCCAGTACCATGTGCCACCCGGTGGTGTAAGCCTGTAACAGCAGAGTTGTGTTTGTGTGTTTGAGTGTGTTGGAGTGTGTTTGTGTTTTGAATTGTTTGTGTGTGAAGGGTGTGTAAACAGCGGAGTTGTGTTTTGTGTGTGTGTTTGAGTGTGTTTGAGTGTGTTTGTGTGTTTGAGTGTGTTTGTGTGTTTGAGTGTGTTTGAGTGTTTTTGTGTGTTTGATAGGAAACAGTGATTAGCCAGTACCATGTGCCACCCGGTGGTGTAAGCCTGTAACAGCGGTTTGTGTTTGAGTGTGTTTGTATGTGTTCGTGTGTTTGTGTTTGAGTGTGTTTGATAGGAAACAGTGATTAGCCAGTACCATGTGCCACCTGTTGGTGTAAGCCTGTAACAGCGGGGTTGTGTTTGAGTGTGTTGTTTGAGTGTGTTTGATGTGTGTTTGTGTTTGTGTTTTTGTGTGTTTTTGTGTGTTTGAGTGTGTTTGATAGGAAACAGTGATTAGCCAGTACCATGTGCCACCCGGTGGTTGTAAGTGTAACAGCGGGTTGTTTGAGTGTGTTTTGGTTTGTGTTTGAGTGTGTTGAAATGAGTATGTTGAAGTGTTTGTTTAGTGTTTTGATGTGTTGGATTGAATGTGTTTGTTTGGTGTGTTTGTATTTGTGTGTTTGAGTGTGTTGTGTGTTTGAGTGTGTTGAATGTGTGTTTGTGTGATTGAGTGTGTTTTGTGTTTTGAGTGTGTTTGTGTGTTTGGGTGTGTTTGATGTGTGGTAGTGTGTTGTTGTTTGTTTATTGTGTTTTGTGAGTTTGAGTGTGTTTGTGTGTTTTGAGTGTGTTTTTTGAGTGTGTTGAAGTTGTGTGTTTGTGTTTGTGTGTGTTGAGTGTGTTTGTGTGTTTAGTTGTGTTTGAGTTGTGTATTTTGGGAATGTGTGTTTGTGTTTGGGTGTGTTGAGTGTGTTGGGGGAGGGTGAGTGTGTTTGTGGTGTTGAGAGTGTGTGTTTGAGTGTTTTGAGTGTGTTGTTTGTGTGTTTATTGTGTTTTTGAGTGTGTGTTTGGTGTGTTTGAGTGTGTTGAGTGTGTTGTAGGTGTTTGAGTGTGTTTGATTTGTTTGTGTGTTTGAGTGTGTGTTGTGAGTGTGTTGTGTGTGTTTGTTTGTGTTGAGTGTGTTTTGAGGTGTTTGTGTGTGATTGAGTGTGTTTTGTGTTGTTGGAGTGTGTTTGGTGTTTGAGTGTGTTGTGAATGTGTTTTGAGTGTGGTTTGGGGGGGGTGTTGAGGGGAGTGTGTTTGTGTGTTTGAGTGTGTTGGAAGTGTGTTTGTTGGGTGTTGAATTTGAGTGTGTGTGTTTGAGTGTGTTGTGTGTGTGTGTTGTGAATGTGTTTGAGTGTTTGTGTTTGGAGTGTATTTGAGTTGTGTGTTTGATGTGTTTGTTTGTGTGTTGAGTGTGTTTGTGTGTTTGGATGTGTTTGGTGTATGTTGGAGTGTGTGTGAGTGTGTTTGATGTGTTTGTGTGTTTGAGTGTTTTGAATGTGTTTGAGTTTGTGTATTTGAATTGTTTGTTTGTGTTTGAGTGTGTTGTTTGTGTTTGAGTGTGTTTATGTGTTTGTGTGTTTTTTAAATGTGTTGGAGTGTGTTTGTGTGTGATATGTGTTTGTGTGTTGGAGTGTGTGTGTGTTGAGTGTATGTTGAAATGTGTTTGTGTTTGTGTTGGAGTGTGTTTGAGTGTTTGAGTGGTTTGAGTGTTTTATGTGTTTGAGTGTGTTTATGTGTTTGTGTGTTTGAGTGTGTTGGTGTGTGTGTTTGAGTGTGTTTTTGAGTGTTTTGTGTGTTTTGAGTGTGAGTTGAGTGTGTGTGTTTGAGTGTGTTTATGTGTTTGAGTTTGAGTGTGTTGGAGTGTGTTTGAGTGTGTTGAGTGTGTTTATGTGTTTGAGTGTGTTGAGTGTGTTTATGTGTTTGTGTTTGTGTGTTTGAGTGTGTTGAATGTGTTTATGTTTTTGAGTGTGTTTATGTGTTTGAATGTGTTTGTGTGTTTGAGTGTATTTGAGTGTGTTGGAGTGTGTTTGTTTGTGTTAAATGTGTCTGTGGAGTGTGTTTGGGTGTGTTTGATTTGTGTGTTTAGTGTGTTGGTGTTGTGTGTGTTGAGTGTGTTTGTGTGTGTGTTTGAGTGTATTTGTGTGTTGAATGTGTTTGAGTGTATTTGTGTGTTTGAGTATGTTTGTGTGTTTGAGTTGTGTTTTTGTGTTTGAGTGTGTTGGAGTGTGTTAAATGTGTTTGTGTATTTGAGTGTGTTTGTTTGTGTTTGAGTGTGTTAAATGTGTTTGTGTGTTTGAGTGTGTTTGAGTGTGTTTATGTGTTTGAGTGTGTTTGAGTGTGTTGGAGTGTGTTATGTGTTTGAGTGTGTTGAGTGTGTTTGAGTGTGTTTGAGTGTTTGAGTGTGTTAGAGTGTGTCTGTGTGTGTTTGAGTGTGTTAAATGTGTTTGTGTGTTTGAGTATGTTGAATGTGTTTGAGTGTGTTTGAGTGTGTTGAATGTGTTTTGGAGTGTGTTTGAGTGTGTTGAATGTGTTTGTGTGTTTGAGTGTATTTGTGTGTTTGAGTGTGTTTGTGTGTGTTTTTGTGTTTGAGTGTGTTTGTGTGTTTGAGAGTGTGTTTGTTGTGTTTGAGTGTGTTTGTGTGTTTGAGTGTGTTGAGTGTTTGTGTGTTGAAGTGTGTTTGTGTGTTGGAGTGTATTTGTGTGTTTGAGAGTGTTTGTGTGTTTGAGTGTGTTGAAGTGTGTTTGTGTTTGAGTTTGTTGGAGTGTGTTTGTGTTTGAGTGTGTTTGAGTGTAGTTGTGTGTTTGAGTTTGTTGGAGTGCGTTTGTGTTTGAGTGAGTTTGAGTGTATTTGTGTGTTTGTGTGTTTTGTGTGTGTTGGAGTGTGTTTGAGTATTTGAGTGTGTTGGAGTGTGTTTGTGTGTGTTAAATGTGTCTGTGTGTGTTTGAGTGTTTGAATGTATTTGTGTGTTTGTGTGTTTGAGTGTGTTGAATGTGTTTGAGTGTGTTGAATGTGTTTGTGTGTTTGAGTGTGTTATTTGTGTGTTTGTGTGTGTTGTGTGTGTTTGAGTGTTTGAGTGTGTCTGTGTGTGTGTGTTTTGAGTGTGTTTGGTGTGTTAGTGTGTTGAATGTTTGTTTGTGTATTTGAGTGTGTTTGTGTTTGTGTGTTTGAGTGTCTGTTTGTTGTGGTGTGTTTGTGTGTTTGAGTGTTGTTTGTGTGTTTGAGTGTGTTTTTGTGTGTTTTGTGTTTGTGTGTTTGAGTGTGTTGTTTGTTTGTGTGTTTGAATGTGTCTGTTTGTGTGTTTGAGTGTGTTGAATGTGTTTGTGTGTTTGTGTGTTTTGAGTGTGTTTGTGTGTGTTTTTGTGTTTGAGTGTGTTTTTGTGTTTGAGTGTGTTGTGTGCTGAGAGTGGTGTGTGTGTGTGTGTTTGAGTGTGTTTGTGTGTTTGAGTGTGTTGAAGTGTGTTTGTGTGTTTGAGTATGTGTGTGTTTGAGTGTGTTTGTGTGTTTGAGTGTGTTGAAGTGTGTTTGAGTGTGTTGAATGTGTTTGAGTGTATTTGTGTGTTTGAGTGTGTTTGTGTGTGTTTTTGTGTTTGTGTGTTTGGAGTGTTTTTGTGTTTGTGTGTTGTGTGTTTGAGTGTGTTGTGTGTTTGAGTGTTTTGTGTTTGAGTGTGTTTGTGTGTTTGAGTGTGTTTGTGTGTTTGAGTGTGTTTGATGTGTGTGTGTTTGTGTGTTTGTGTGTTGGAGTGTGTGTTTGTGTATTTGAGTGTGTTTGTGTGTTTGAGAGTGTTTGAGTGTGTTGAAGTGTGTGTTTGTGTTTGAGTTTGTTGGAGTGTGTTTGTGTTTGAGTGTGTTTGAGTGTAGTTGTGTGTTTGAGTTTGTTGGAGTGTGTTTGAAGTGTATTTGTAGTTTGTGTGTGTTAAATGTGTGTTTGTGTGTTTGAGTGTATTTGTGTTTGAGTGTGTTGAGTGTGTTGTTGAGTGTGTTTTTGTGTTTGTGTTTTGATGTGTTTGTGTGTGTGAGTGTTGTGTTTGTGTGGAGTGTTTGAGTGTGTTTGAATGTGTTTGAGTGTGTTGAATGTGTTTGAGTGTGTTGAATGTGTTTGAGTGTTGAATGTGTTTGTGTATTTGAGTGTGTTTGAGTGTGTTTGTGTGTTTGTATGTTTGAGTGTGTTGAATGTGTTTGAGTGTGTTGAATGTGTTTGTGTGTCTGAGTGTGTTTGTGTTTGAGTGGTTGTGTAGTGGTGTTTGAGTGTGTTGAATGTGTGTGTTTTGTGTGTTTGAGTGTGTTTGTGTGTTTGAGTGTGTTGAATGTGTCTGTGTTGTTTGTGTGTTTGAGTGTGTTGTGTGTTGGAGTTTGTATGTGTTTGAGTGTGTTGAATGTGTTTGTGTGTTTGAGTGTGTTTGTGTGTTTGGTTTGTTTGTGTTTGAGTGTGTTGAATGTGTTTGTGTGTTTGTGTGTTGATGTTTGTTTGTGTGTTTGAGTGTGTTGAATGTGTTTGTGTGTTTGAGTGTTTGAGTGTGTGTGTTTGTGTAGTGTGTGTAGGTGTTGTGTGTTTGAGTGTGTTTGAGCGTGTGGAGTGTGTTGGAAGTTTGAGTGCTCTCCGATGCTCACCTGCTCCTGCAGCAGCATCATTTGCTGACGCATATCTGTCTCTCTGTGCCGCAGACGCTTATTCTCCTGCAGCATGCGCTCATGGTCCTTATGCTCGGTTTTATAATCAGCCTCATAGATTTTAGTCTGTGGATGGATAAAGCCTTTACAATTACAATGTTGTAAAAACATCTATGTAGCAGATTTTTTAAATATAAAATGGCAAATAAATTCAACTTACACTCTTAAAAATAAAGGTGATTAAAAGGTTCTTCACAGCGATGCCACAGAAGAACCGTTTTTGGTTCCACAAAGAACCATTCAGTCAAAGATTCTTTAAAGAACATCTCTTTCTTACCTTTTTGTAATCGGAAGAACATTATTTTGCCACAAAGAAGCATTTGTGAAACAGAGGTTCTTCAGATGTTGAAGGTTCTTTATGGAACCATTTAGATAAAAAGGTTCTTCTGTGGAATCGTAAAGCACCTTTATTTTTAAGAGTGCATATTACTTAAACTGTTACTTATATTAATCTTAAATTGTACCTCCAAATTAACCTTTGTCCTCATTTCTAAGAAGCTTTGGATAAAAGCATCTGCTAAATGATTAAATTAAAATGTAAATATTTTACCTTCTGTTTGCCTGCTGTACTAATGTTTAACTCTATAAAGCCTACTATGTCATATTTGATATTCTAATTACTAAGGCCTCGGAATTATCACTGTGACAAAACCTGTTACACACACCTTCTGTCCTCTGTTTTTATCCATCAATCATTTTTTAGAACAATCACTGAGTCTCAAATCTGATCGTCAGGTATTTGAGGAGAATTTATTATTCTCTCAATCATTATTGGATTACTCACATCATTATTGGATTTCATAATTATGATCTCATCTAGACATCTCATTTATTGGAGATATAGATTGGGATATATACTGATCTATGATATTATAGGCTATATTTAGGCTATATTATGTATTTACATGCAATTAGAAATTTATTTTACTTTTTGGCCATAAAAATATCAGCAACTGCATCAAATTGCATATTTTTGCTCAGTTTGTGTCTCTGAATCTGTATGAATATATATAAGTATGAGCATCATATTCTCTATTTTATACTATATTAGCCATAAAAACCTGATGTATCACATATTAATTACCCCCCCACCTCCCGCTATTTTGTCTAAAGGTCAGGCTATATTTTCAAAATGACACTGAATGTTCTGATCACATGATCGCTCACCTGACACCGCAGCGCCTCCAGCTGTTCTTTAAGATCCTGAACTTCTCTTACAGGGTCAGATTGTGTCTCTATTCCCATGCCGGCCAGTCTGAGACTGAACTTTGTGCCCGGAGATGCAGGAAGCCCTAGGGATGGCTTAGATGAGCCCTGGACCAGCAGCTGGGAGTCTGAGGAGCCACTGATATCTGATGTCTTCTAAAGGAGAAAAGTCAATACACATGTAAAAGGATAGTCACATAACACACTGTAAGCAGCTGATGTGATGCTGTAAGCTCACCTGAGTTCCTCTAGTCCACTGCTGAAGGTCTGTTTGGTGCAGTCGGCTCTCCAGCATTCTGATATACTCCTGCAGATGCTGGTTTTTCTTCAGTTCCTGCATCAGTGTTTGTTCATAATATTCCCTCTTGTTCTACAGACACAAATATGAACATGCAAAAGTCTCAGTGTCTATTCATGGACCTGCTTCTGAATCAGAGCACACACACACACACACACACACACACACACACACACACACATTTCCTATACAACAAATGCATATCAACAATAGACAAAGGTAATCAGAAAAGTATCATGAAAGTAGTCTATATATATTTTTTTTAAATGTGAAAAGTGTGATTATCAGAAGATTGTAAGAACCGTCAAAGTCACATATTCCTTACATAATGACTTAAATGTTGGTGACTTCAAAATATTTATATAGTGACATGATGACTTGTATGGACTACTTGGATTATACTATAAAGATGCCTTTTGTCTATTTTAGAGCCTGTCAGCTTGACACTGTGTGCATTCGCTGTATGAAAAAGACCAGCAAGAACGCTGTGCTAAATATCTCTTTGTTTTGTTCTACAGACAAATCAAACGAGTTTCTGAGGATCGTACAGTATAATGTGATAAATATGACATCAGATGTTTTTTAAATCCCTAAATAGCCACCTAAAGAATACATGAACCCTTTACAGCCAAAGTGGTTAGAAGAGGATTCTTTGCTGAATCTGAGGTTCAGAGTATGTAAAATGTATGTAACCACAACCTTTAGCATTAGGTTGCTAATAACTGACCAACCGTCTTCCTAACCAGGTTTAGCATGACCAACACTTAGCTAACCACCAGTGCAATCAAGCAACCCTCTGCAGAGGAGATCTGTCCACCTGGACCTCATCCAGCTGTTCATAAATCCAGCCTCGACTGTCTTTAGTGTCCTGGAGCGTGTGAGCTTCATCAGGGATCAGGGTTATCCTGCAAAACAGCCTCATATGCAGAGCAATCATCTGAACTAATTACTCCAATATCCTCTGGCTTTCTTCAAATAGAAAGCGCTCCAGATGTAATAAATCAGGTGAGATTAAGGAGCTTTTCCCATCTCACAGAACCAGGGCACCCATCATCCCAGTTAACAGAAGTATGTTTTCAGAATGTTTTAATGTTAAAGTTAAGTTAATGTTAAATGTTATTTATGAATGTTCTCTGAATGTTCAAAACGTTCAGTTTAAATGTAAAAAAATATAAATCTTGTTTACGCAAATGTTAAAGGCATAATCCAGTTTTCTTGATGTGCAAACATTACGAGAACGTTCAATTTGAATGTTCACAGTAATATAAGAAGTTCCATGCCATGTGTTTGTGACGCTAATGTTTTATAGATATGAATGCTCAAATAATATTACTGGAAGAACATTTGGTCTTTAATAATGCTCAGTAAAACATTAGCACAGAATGATTTTTCTTCTGAAACATGTTTTTTTTCTAAATGTAGATACATTTCTGAGCAACAACACCGGATTCTGTTTTAATCAGTCTCTGTGACTTAAATAAAGCAAATCTCTCACGCGAACTGCAAAAATACAGACAGCAATCACATGTACCACCAAAGACAGTAATATATGGATCACTGTTACACAGCGATAAAGGATGCATATCACTCTGTCCTCGAGCAGCTTTGGGACTATCTGATCACTGTTTAGTTCATCTTATACCAACCTACAGGCAGAAACTCAAATCTGAAAAACCTGTATTAAAAACTGTTAAAAGATGGACTGCTGAAGCAGAGCAAGATTTAAAGCTTGTTTTGACCTCACTGATTGGAGTGTTTTTGAAGCTGCTGCCACCGATTTGGACGAACTCACAGAGACTGTAACATCATATATCAGTTTCTGTGGAAGATATGTGTATTCCTACCAGGACTCGTTTAACCTAACACCAACGACAAAACCATGGTTCACAGCAAAACTCAGACAGCTCCGTCAGGCCAAAGAAGATGCTTACAGGATGGGGGATAAAGTCTTGTATAAACAGGCCAAATACACACTGGAAAGGAGATGGGTGGCTAAGAGGAATTATTCTGACCAGCTAAGGATTCAGTTCTCTTCCAGTGATTCTGCTTCAGTGTGGAAAGGTATGAAAGACTTTACAAATTACAAGACACCATCCCCCAGCACTGTGGAGAATCAACAACTAGCAGACGATTTGAATGTCTTTTGCTGCAGGTTTGAAAAAACACCCACACCCGCCCTGAACACCTCTCCACACAACCATTAACACCTCCAGCAAACCCCCATCTCCCCACACCTGCACTGATAATAAGTGAAGATGAAGTGCGGCAGGTCTTTCAAAAGAACAAAAGAAGGAAAGCACCAGGCCCAGACGGTGTGTCACCAGCCTGCCTTAAAATCCTGTGCTGACCAGTTAGCCCCCATTTTCACACTGATCTTCAACAGATCACTGGAGCTGTGCGAAGTCCCTCATGCTTCAAACGCTCCATCATCATCCCTGTCCCAAAAAGAAACCCAAAATTACTGGACTTAATGACTACAGACCTGTGGCTCTAACGTCTGTGGTCATGAAATCATTTGAAAGACTGGTTTTGGCTTATCTGAAGGCCTCCACTGGACCCTTACTGGACCCCTGCAGTTTGCCTACAGAGCAAACAGGTCTGTGGATGATGCAGTTAACATGGGGACTGCACTTCACCCTGCAGCATCTGGACAGACCAGGGCTTATGTGAGGATCCTATTTGTAGACTTCAGCTCTGCTTTTTAACACCATCATCCGGACACCCTTCAGAATAAACTGACACAGCTCTCCGTCTCTACCTCCATCTGTCAGTGCATCAACAGCTTCCTGACAGACAGGCAGCAGCTTGTGAGGCTGGGGAATTCTCATCCAGCACCCGCACCACCAGCACTGGAGCCCCTCAGGGCTGCGTTCTCTCCCCACTGCTCTTCTCCCTCTACACGAATGACTGCACATCTAAAGACCCCTCTGTCAAGCTCCTGAAGTTTGCAGACGACACCACACTGATCGGCCTCATTCAGGACGGTGACGAGTCTGCCTACAGACAGGAGGTTAAGGAGCTGGCTGTCTGGTGCAGTCTTAACAACCTGGAGCTTAACACGCTCAAAAAAGTGGAGATGATCGTGGACTTCAGGAGAAACCCCCTGCTCTCCCCCCACTCACCATCATGAACAGCACGGTGACTGCAGTGGAGTCATTCAGGTCCTGGGCACCACCATCTCCAGGACCTGAAGTGGGACATACACATAGACTCCATTGTGAAAAGGCCCAGCAGAGGTTGTACTTCCTTCGCCAGCTGAGGAAGTTCAACCTACCACAGGAACTGCTGAAACAGTTCTACTCTGCATCATTGAATCCGTCCTCTGCACATCATTAACTGTCTGGTTCAGCTCAGCTACCAAATCTGACCTCAGAAGACTACGGAGGGTAGTCCGGACTGCTGAGCGAACGTTGGTACAACCCTCCCTACTCTCCAAAAAACTGTACTTATCCAGAGTGAGCAAAAGGGCTGGCAAAATCACTCTGGACCCCGCACATCCAGCACACTCCCTCTTTGAACTGCTGCCGTCTGGTCGACGCTACAGAGCTCTGAGCACCAGAACGACCAGACACAGGACAGTTTCTTCCCCAAGCAATCCATCTCATGAACACCTGACATTAACGTGGAACACACAACACTATTTTACAACTATTTTACAACTATATTCACCCACATACATATATAATATTTGTTATTTTTTATTTTTTTCCATTTCAAATTTGCACGTCAGACCTGTAAACACACACATGAATGTCTGTATTGCATAGTGTTTTTGCAATTTTGTACATTGCCTATTTGTATATTTGTATATTGTTATTTTGTTGTCTGTGTCCTGTCCCGTTGCTGTCATTCTGTTGCACTGTGGAGCTTTGTCACTATAACAAATTCCTCTATGTGTAAACATACTGGCCAATACAGCTCATTCTGATTCTGATTCTGATTCAAAAGTACATTCATTGTATCTTTACAAAGCTATAAAATGCACATAACCAAGTGCACATAACACATAACCAAGACAAAACGTCTTATTTAGCATCATTTCTAAACCATAATTCCATTCATCATTCATCTTCTTCCGCTTATCCGGGGCCGGGTCGCATAATTCCATAATCGACCAAAACTACAACCAAAAGTCTGATTGGCTAATGGGACTGTTGCTGCAGGACCAACACGCATGCATTGTGGTACTCTCGTGAACGCATGTCGAAGACTGACACGGGAGAGAAGACATTGTTGAATAAAGTCATCATATTTGGTTTCTTTGCACACAAAAATCTTTCTCATAGCGTCATAACATTCAGGTTGAACCACTGATGTCACATGGACTGTTTTAACAATGTCCTTCCTATCTAGGACCTTCCGGTGGCGCTGCTGAGTTCAATCGCCTGTGAATTAGCTCCGCTCAGAATTGTGCTTTTATGTGTTTTTTTTAACCTATTTTTTATTTTTTTACTTCTCTTTTTGATACATGTATCGTCTGCAATGATTATGTACGACAGAAGAACACTTTTGGACATTGGACAGCGCTACACTAACCTGATTCAGAACACTTTATCCGCGGATCCAGCGTGGCCATTGGAGATACTTCGGAGCACCGAGTTGAACAATGACCACCTGAATAACCGCAGGAGGCAAAGAAACATGCGGGAGACGCGCTGGAATACGCAACAGACTGAGGATAAGGGCTCACAGTCCCCCTCTACCAAGTATTCTGCTCGCTAATGTCCAATCCTTGGAGAATAAGATGGACGATCTTAGAGCCAGGATAAGTTTCCAACGGGACATTAGGGACTGTAACATCTTTTGTTTGACCGAAACATGGCTCACACCCGACGGTCCCGGACACCGCTGTAACGCCGTCTGATAACTTCTCTGTTTTACGGATGGACAGAACAGAGCCGAGGCCGGAAAAAACAAAGGTGGTGGAGTGTGTTTCTTTATTAACAAGAAATGGTGTGACTCCAGGAATATCTCCATTTCTGTCGCGTTCCTGTTCACCTCATCTGGAACATCTCTCCATTATCTGCCGCCCATTCTATCTGCCCCGGGAATTTTCATCAGTCGTCGTTACTGCCGTTTATAACACCACAGGCAGATACCAGCTTGGCTCTGTCCAAACTCCACGATGAGCTAAGCGGCTACATCAATAAAACATCCTGACGCTGCATGTATCATCGCGGGGGGCTTTAACAGAGCCAACCTCAAGAAGGTCATGCCAAACTTTCATCAGCACATATCCTGTCCAACCAGAGGACTGAATACACTCGATCATTGCTACACTCCGCTCAAGAATGCCTACAAAGCCCACTCACTGCCGCTTTTGGCAAATCAGATCATGTCGTCATTTTCCTCACACCGGAATACAAACAAAGGATCGTTCATGAACCGCCGGTGGAGAGGGAAGTGACGCGCTGGTCCGCCCACTCTGAAGCAATGCTACAGGCGTCTCTTGATGACGCGACTGGGACATGTTCCGGGCGAGTTCATCTGACGTCAGCGAATTCACGGAATGAGCATTAAGCTTCGTAAACACACTAACCGAGCAAGCCACTGAAACGGTAACAATAAGGACATTTACTAATCAGAAACCGTGGGTGGACAGATCAATCCGTGATGCGGTTAACCATCGCACTGCCGCATACAACGCCGGTCTGTTGTCAGGAAAACACGAGCGAATACAAGCTTCGTGCTACGCTCTCCGTCGTGCAATAAGAGCCGCTAAACGCCGGTACAGAGAGATAATTGAGTCACATTTCCAGCTCAATGACTCTCGACGCATGTGGCAGGGACTGAAGACCATATGTTCCTCTGGAAATAATCACTCTCCGCAGAGGTAAGAGCAGATCAGTTGCTGGCCGAAGAACTAAACACCTTCTACGGCCGCTTTGAATGTAATGCAACTCTGTCGAACAGCCCGTCAGGAAGCAGCAGACAGAGCAGCGATGATTATGCTATCACCTTGTCAGAGGACGATGTCCGGAGGGAACTAAAAGAGTGAACGTCAGGAAAGCAGCAGGACCTGATGGATACTGGCCGTGTTCTGAGGTCCTGTGCTGATCAGCTTGCTGGTTTGTTTACTTCCATATTTAATGAGTCCCTTGCTACC
The DNA here is from genome assembly GCA_027422405.1 of Ptychobarbus kaznakovi. Lineage (NCBI taxonomy): Eukaryota > Metazoa > Chordata > Actinopteri > Cypriniformes > Cyprinidae > Ptychobarbus > Ptychobarbus kaznakovi. The sequence goes on from CM049811.1 coordinate 1,902,004, forward strand.
TCTGTTGTTCCCACCTCCTTTAAAAAAATCTGTCATAATCCCTGTGCCTAAGAACAGTAAACCCTCTTGCCTGAATGACTATCGTCCAGTTGCCCTCACATCGACAGTCATGAAGGTTTTTGGAGACTTTTAAAGAAACACATTTGCTCCTCCATCCCTGCTACTTTGGACCCTCTTCAGTTTGCCTATCGGCCAAATAGGTCTACTGATGATGCCATCTCTCAGGTACTGCACTCCTCCCTCACTCACATCGACAGCAAGAATGGCAACTATGTCAGGCTGCTATTCATAGACTATAGCTCAGCTTTCAACACTATAGTCCCCACCAAGCTAGCTGTCAAACTCTCAGACCTCGGCCTAAAAACTTCAATCTGTGACTGGATTCAAGATTTCCTCACCGCCAGACCACAAGTGGTGAAAGTCGGCCAGTTCACCTCCAACTCCATCACTCTGAACGTAGGAGCCCCGCAGGGCTGTGTCCTGAGCCCCCTGCTCTACTCTCTCTACACCCACGACTGCGTGTCCTCTCACAGCTCCACTTCTATCATTAAGTTTGCTGATGATACTGTGGTTCTGGGCCTCATTAACAACAATGATGAGGCCGCATACTTGGATGAGGTGGAGAGACTCACATCATGGTGCCAGGACAACTGTCTCTCTCTGAACGTGAGCAAAACTAAGGAGCTGATCGTGGACTTCAGGAAGAGACAGCAGCGGCCCTACACTCCTCTTATGATCAGTGGGACCCCTGTGGAGAGGGTGAGTAGCTTCAAGTACCTCGGTGTAAACATCTCCGAGGACCTAACTTGGACTACACACATTCAAACACAGGTTAAGAAAGCCAGGCAAAGACTGTACCATCTGCGACAGCTGAGGAAATTCAGGGTCTCACCAGCTATCCTGAAAACTTTCTATTCAGGCGCCATAGAAAGCGTACTGACTCAGTGCATCTCAGTGTGGTATGGAAATTCCTCAAACCAGGACTGCAAAAGCTCTACGAGAGTCGTGCGCTTAGCTGAGCGCATCTCAGGGTCTGCTCTCCCCTCTCTGCAGGTCATCTACCTCAAACGCTGCAAAAGCAGAGCTGCTAAAATCATCAAAGACTCAACTCACCCCGGTAACCATATTTTCTGTTTACTGCCATCTGGCAAGCGCTTCAGGAGCATGATGGCAAAAACTGAGAGACTGAGGAGGAGCTTCTTCCCTCAGCCATCAGGCTCCTAAACACAAAAACCCAGTCTCATAACATTCACAAGACTCATTGTTAACTGTAAATATTCTCAAATATTGCTGCTTATGTACAATACCCTGAACAACCCGTCTGCACATCCCTCTTATTCACATTACTATTTATTAAGTCCCAGTACACTGTTTTTTTTTGCACATCTTATTGTTTTGTTGCACATCTTATTATTGTTTTTTTGCACATCTTATTTTTTTTTGCACATCTTATTGTTTTGCTCATCTTATTGTTTTGCACTTTTTATTTCATTGCACATTTTACTCTTATTTCTCTTCTTTTACCATATATATGCTCTCGTGTTGTGTTACTTTATATTATTTTTTTTTTTATTATTTTGCACTGTCCACTGAGCGGACCTGATTCGATTACATTTCACTTCTAATTATACCCTGTATAATTTATTATGTGACGAATAAAGAAACCTTGAACCTTGATCTTTCTGTGCCCTGATTGTGGTAGTTCCCTTGCTGTCTACAAAGGGTCCGAAAACACTGGGATTTCATCAAAAATATCTTAATTTGATTTCCGAACATGAAGGTCTTGCGAGTTTGGAACAACATGAGGGTGAGTAATTAGTGTCAAAATTCTCATTTTTGGGTGAACTATCACTTTAAGATTCAGATCAGGTAGAAGCAGCTTCACAAAATACCAAAAAACAAAACAAACAAAAAACATGTCCAACCCGTGGAGCAGGACTGTTGTTCAACTGTTGGCAGACTGTGTTGCTAGGTAAACTAATATTTGCAATTCTGTTTAGTGATAGAAGAGACAGTAAAAATACACATTTGGCCTTTTAAGCAGAAGAGTTTACGAGCGTGTTTCTGCCCACATACCTGTTCATGTTCTACTTTGAGCAGCAGTCGGCTGTTGAGCTGTTTGAGGGCCCTGCTCTCCTCTTTGAGGGCCGCCACGCGCTGCTGGAGGCCCTCACTCGTGCTGTGATAGATGTGATCCCACTCCTCGTTCAGTTTCATCAGCTGACACACGCACGCACGCACGCACGCACGCACGCACACACGCACAGCGCACACACACACAAACACGCACGCGCGCGCACACACACACACACACACACATGCCACACACACACACAAACGCACACACAAACACGCAACGCACACGCACACACTGCACGCACGGCACACACACACACACATGCACACAAACGCACGCACACGCACACACACACACGCAAAATGCACACACGCACAAATACACAAACGCACACACACACACACACACACACACACAAACACACACACAACACACACACACACACACACACCACACACACACACAAAACGTACACACATACACAGCACGCACACGCACACACACAAACAAACGCACGCACGCACGCACAACACACGCATGCACACACACACCACAAACGCACAAAAAAACATCGCACGCACGCACACACACACACGCACACACACACACACACACACACGCACGCACACACACACACACACACACACACACACACACCAGTTGCATTTTTACACCAGTGTGGGGACTTTCCATTCACTTTGTCATTTTTTTTCACATATTCATTACATCATTTTTAAGTCCCTTTACTAATCCAGTGTCCATATAACCCAGTCTGTTATTAATAAATTATATGGGCACAAAATAAGGGACCCTTTAATTAAAAATAATTTAACATGCAAATAGAGTGAAAAACACTATTCCCTTATTTGGTCTAAGTATGACTCCTTCTGGAGAAACTGTGTAACAGAAAGCATGTTTGTCTTTTCAAATGAAATTAAATTCGTATTCAATGTGCTGAGCTGCTGTAATTCTAAAAAATACAAAGTTTTTTCTTTGTAAGCTGAATTTCAGAATATACAGCACTATTATAACTAACAAAAAGGGTATGTTGGACTATAATATAAACACTGTGGTTCATGAATATGGAAACAGAAAGCATTTCCAGTTGATCTAAATGCAGCTTTTTTCCAACTGATGTTTTAGTTTGTAGTCCACCCAGGGGTGTAGCCATCATTTCAGAATGTCTAGTGTTATACCTGTTTTTTTTCAGTTAACCCTTGTCTAATTGACAGATTTTATTTTGAATCATACCTTTTTGCTTAATATGCTTTATGATTATATTATTATATATGATTATAAAACAGAAAGAAAGAAAGAAAGAAAGAAAGAAAGAAAGAAAGAAAGAAAGAAAGAAAGATATATAACAGCATGTCACTGGCTGGCTTTACCCTTAAAAGAACATCTTTGAACCTTATTTACCCCAAAAAGCTTCATAGTTGTACATATTGGTACTCTAAGTTTCTAATGTGCACCTTTTGAGTATAAGTTACAAAGATGTCCTTATAAGGGTGCTATTGTTTACATATTTCAAAGTTCATCATTATCTTTATTCTTATTTGAAGGGTTCTGATAACATACATATGTGTTAAAATAAAAGACGTTACAAAAGAGTTACGAAAAGATACACTGAAAATAAGTGCACGTTTGTCCTGGCAGCTTTTTTTTCCTCCATATAATTAACATCAAAACTCGCTAATTATTCAACAAGAGCAATAGGCAGAGTCACTCAACATTGTGCAACTCTATTGGGATACCACATGCCAACTTACGCTGCTTGACTTTTTCGTAAAAAAGGAGTGAAGAGTTTTTTGCCGCTTTGAACTCATCGCGAGCTCTACGAATGTTGATACAGCGCGGGACCGCGCGTGCGAGCTAGGGCGTGTCGTGACGTGACAAAAACTGAGTGACTGATTGCCATGGAAACGTAAACGTCATGTATAGACTATCTTGTTTTTTTTTTATTTAAACTTATGCATTTATATACATTGCTCCATTAAAACCGTAACATGTCTAGAACACAACTGTCCAATGAAAAAGTGCGGGGGACGAATTTACTTTTTATAAAAAGTGAGGGGGACACGTCCCCGCGTAATCTACGCCCCTGAGTCCAACTATGTAGTTGATTCTGAGAATTGAGTTGTAAGGGTGAAGTCACAGCTGCTGGTTTATTCTACCTCTTTGTTGAGTCTCCGGAGTTCAGTGTTTTTATTGAGGAGCTGAAGCTTCTCCTCATCAGAGGAGGTGATTGACATGCTCTCTGTGATGAGGGTTAACTGCTCCTCGCCAGAGAGAAGAAACTCCCCCTGTGCTGCCTCCTCCACCGGCCTACAACACACACACACACACACACACACGCACACGCACGCACAGCGCACGCGCACGCACACACAGACACAACACACAGCACGCACACGGCACACGCACACACACACACACACACAACACATCACACTCACACACAGACACACACACACATAGACACAAGCACACACGCACGCACACACACACACACACACACACACACACACACACATTAGTTTGTATGGTTTTTGAGGAGTCTGTCATAAGAGTAATGCCTTTCAGACTGTACAAACTGCATTTTCTATCACTCAACACCAACCCTCACAGAACACTGTGCATTTTTAGATTTACTAAAAACAACAACTAATTTTTGTTTTTGAATTACGGGGATACCAACAGTGTCCTAATTAATCACTTTCACATTGTAATGCCTATGTCATTCCCGTGTCATTATACACATTTGTGTCCTCATAAACCACATAAACGTGCACACACACAAAACATTTCTCTTTTTAACATTTTAGGATCTCACATTATTCTTATTCTCATTATTATAACCACCGTTTACACATAAGTGCTGGCGTGTTTACAATATTTCATCCTATTTTTGACCTTGTTTTCTCACAGGCTTCCTGTGATGCAGGTTTCTTTCACTTGTGATTAACCCTAACCCTATGAGCGTTGTTTTCCTCACAGGGACATTTGCATATACAGTGCTTTTTGGATTTTGTCAGGTTTTGTTATTCTTGTGAAGATCCTCTTGAGAACAGCTTACATGAGACGGGCCAAACCACACACATTACATGTTAATAAAACGTCATTATGGCAGTAATTGCAATTAGTGTGTGAAGCTGCTCCACAAAATAATTACAAATTAAATACATCAGCACTGTATACCAGTAATTACACTGTAATGTGATCATTTGAATGGATAATGAGAAGCTAAATAAGCTAAAAGCTCTTCTTCTTGACAGTAGTTATTTCATAGTCATAAGGAACAGCGCTGTGCTGTCATTGCTGTTGTGCTAATACAGTAAGGGGCAGATGGAGAATCTGAAGCAGCACAAATAAAGTCATGGATGTTATGCAAATGTTCCGGCATTATTACAGGCTCATGATGAATAACTCATGATAAGCTGTGACAAAGTATGAACTAATAAAAGTTACACGAACACATCTGCGGGCCCTATAAAAATGAAATGACTCTAAAAGTTCTGGGAAATTTTGAGCTGGGTGTTTCTGTTACTATTGTCCCTTCCTGTTTCTTTACAAATATATCAAAATATGATTGCACTTTACATAATTCTCACACTTACATGCATATGACTAGTGTATTGGTTGTTTATAAGTATTAATAAAGCACATATTAATGACTTATTCGACATGACCATATTTTAGATCCCTTTTTAGATCCCTACACTACTAACTAGCAGCAAACTAGTAGTTTACTGAGGCAAAAATCTTAGTTAATAGTTAGTTAATGATGAGAAATGATCCCCAAACTAATGCGTGCCCCAAAATACATGATTATGTCAATAGTTAGCGTAACTCTGTATTCATTAATTGGTGAAACTGTCACTAAGGAGTCATATACACTCTTAAAAATAAAGGTGCTTAAAAGGTTCTTCACAGCGATGCCACAGAATAACTATTTTATTTTGGTTATACCAAAAAAAACATTCAGTCAAAGGTTCTTTAAAGAACATCTCTTTCTTAAATTTGTATTATCTGAAGAACCTTCCTTCGCCACAAAGTAGCTTTTGTGAAACAGAGGTTATTCAGATGTTAAAGGTTCTTTATGGAACCATTTAGACAAAAAAACAGGTTCTTCTGTGGCATCATGAAGCACCTTTATTTTTAAGAGTGTATGTATTATTACAGAGTAAACAAATATGATCTCTACTGAGAAAATGTCAAATCAAATTAACTTTTGGGTTACACTTTATTTTGATAGTCTACTTAAGACATTCTACTAACTATAGGCTAAGTAACTTTAAACTACATGTCAACTAATTCTCAAAGTCCATTAACTCTCAGTAGGGTATGTTTAGGGTTAGCAGAATAAGTTGGCATATACTTGCAAAGATTCTCATACTCAGTATGTTGTATATTGTGGACTCATCAAAATAAAGTGTTTAAGCAGACAGTCTACTAATACTGTAATGACTTCTAGTGACATGTAGTTACAAAGTTACTTACTGTTAGTAGAATGTCTAAAGTGGAATATCGAAATAAAGTGTTACCTACTTTTGAGTATCATAATATACATATGTATATATATATCATATGGTTTGCGTATATGGTAATTATACAAAACCATTGTATATCTCATTTATCACCCAAACATGTGACTCTTTGGAATTCTATTGTAAAAAAATGTAACATTTAACTGGCAAATTATTACAAAAATAGTCCCTACTTCCTGTTTACAGGACGTAGTGCGACTGTACTGTCATATAACACCATGACAGCTGCTAGTTACGTCCACTTAAACTAAAGAGAAGACGGTGTAAAGATACGCACTCAGACTGCAGTTCATTCTCCTCCTCAGGTAAAGAGCGCTCTTTGCTGGAAGAGTCCTCTTCTGACAGTGACAACTGTGAACTTCCTTCCATCACCCTTTCAAATCTGATTAATAGCTGCAGTTTAATCCTCTTGTAGTCTTTCACTCGTAAATCCACAGCGCGTGTAACGTGTTAATGTGATGTTATTCACTGGAGGGGAAGTTCAAATATAAGCCCCTTCATTGACATGCAAGACATCACGGAGCAGGAAGTGATGCTCAGTCTGTCACAATAATAAACATATCCTAACTCTATGACCTTTACAAACTACTTACAATGTAATGGGAATAATTCATTTAGCCGACTGCCTAGCTCAAGAGTGTGATTTAAGATTTAAAAGGGTGATTTTATACGGTGTAAGGGTTACTAGAATGAGATAGAAAATAAGGAAGTGATTTGATGGTGAGCAGCAGGGAATTTCCACTTCAGCATCATCTGCTCTCTGTGGGCTTTCTGAAAGACTGCTACTATTAAAACCAAACCACGACGTCTCGCTGTTAACACATGAGCGAAAGGACACTGGGGGGTTGAGTTTCACTTCCAGAAGGCCTGTTTACTCATACTGCTAACTAATGTACTATGGTAACCATACCTTCCACCAAAACAGATACAGCAGTTACTGTTACTACAGTAATAGTGCAAGAAATTCATATGAGATGCAATATTGTTTCAGTTTTGTACTGTATGACTTAGTACGGGAAAATACCAAGTTCCCTATATTAACATTTCTATTTTTGCACCAAAATACCTGTATAATACAATCTTCCCTGTGATAATGTACAGTTTTTAACACACTAACAGGCATTTTAGTGGAAACAGTGATTATAAAATGTATATTTATTAAAGAACAGAAAATAACAACACAGCATACAAACAAAGTGAAATCTAAAGGTGTGTGTAAACAGCTTTTACACAGACACCATGTTTATGCTGCAAGTGAATGGAGCCATGGTGTGACAGAGCTATTTGTTTATTGTATTAAGCAAAACTGTGTAAACTGCAAGTATTGAAAGTGTTCACACATACTAATATAATACTCTTATTGTCTATAGCCTCTACAGATTACTGTGCACAGTATGCATGAGATACCAGGATGGCCTACTACACTTGTGCAGTAGTGCAGACATGGATAAAATGAAACTGTTGAAATCATTTCAGCAAATTATGATTTTTCATGTCCCCAAAATACTGTATATAAGGAATGAAAAAATGCAACATGGTTTCTAATATTAAGTGGCAGATTTGCTGTTTTGTTGATTAAAAGTCATGTAAAAGAAGCGAGAGAGGGACATCTACAGTATTTGTTTTCATAATTTTTTAAATAACTGGACATCGGTATGAATAAACATAATAAGATCATGTAATAATGTAGCACACTACTGTCTGAAATGTAGTTTCCTGTACTTTTCATGTTTTTGGCAGCAGCATTTTGCACTAAATGAAAATAGCATATAGTGATATATAGCAAATGCAAGTGCAAATCGCAATAGCTTCTGTTTACACTATGTAAAAATAGCAGTATTTTTTTCTTCAAATATCTGCACCTCAGTTTCGTAGTACATTATAAAACAGTATGCAAATAATAACATATTGAGTGTAAATTATCCATTTTATTAGAATTATTAAATTGATGCTGCCTTGTTGGGGCAATATAAGCCCTCCCTAAACCTACCCTAACCCGACCTGATACTTTATTTTACAACTTTTAGATTATTTCCTTAATTTTAATTGAAAATAAAATGCATTTCTGATGTGATAAGAGATGTGAAAATGGAGAATAACGAGTTCAGCAAAAGGCGGACTCTAACTCAGGTCGATCGTGTCATAAAGGTTATATTAAAGCGCTTTATAATCTAAACTACTGAACTACTGATGTTGGTGGGTGGAGTTAGTGAAAATAGCTTCTGCCAACAAGGCTGGCTATATGCACTTAGTGTAAATAGACACTCGGTTTATTTTTACTGACTGTAGACACAGTATACAGTAAGACGTATGCAAATGATTCATTGTGAAAACTGCAAATGAGATGTGGGAGATGGATTAACACACTGTCCACATTACCGTCCCACTGACCACGCTTCCTCTATTCATTATGACTGCACGCCATCAGTGTATTGCTGAGTCTAGCATTAGTTAGAGCATTAGCTCTAGTCAGCTGAGGGTGAAGGCAATGGCTTTATTGACCCAGTGTGCTATCAGGACCGAGGACAAAATGTGCTCTGAGATGGATTGTCGTCCCATCGCTCTGAAACAGAACAAAACTGAAGGACAAGGATGATGACTGAATGTGCTGTAAGGTTTGCTTGTTAACTATGACCTTGTGTTTCATCAGTGACAAAAGTCAATCAGAAAAATCAAAAGGGACTGTGGTTTGATGAGAAATTCAACAAAAATATACAACAAGCTAAACTGGATAGCAAAAACCCAGTCATCCATGTCATAATGTCTTTGTATTGAAATTATAATTTAAATCAAGTGTTTGGGCATACATTTCAAATCTATAAAAAAAAAAAAACATTTCAGGGGCAAGAAAATACTCCAGTCTTAGTCTATAGGCTTAATTTCGTATTTATTTTTATTCAAAGGTGTTATATGTTCACTTGTTTTATGGGGGACTAAACGGTCCACCCTTGGTAAGACCACAGTATTTATACTGGATGGAGGGAGACTGTTGATTAAATCCAGAGCAATGTGTGCCCAGGTCAGGACAGAACAGGGGGAGAGGGTGCAGCCGACCAACAGTAGGCATAAACTGAGTGTTTCCCATAAACCAATGGATATCCTCCACCATGTCCATAGTGCTAACAGTCGTCAGCCAATGGCCTCCTCATTCCTGGATGGTAAGCAGCCTGGACGAATGATCCCACTAAAGCACTGCAGACCTGCCAGCAGACCTGCCAGACAGCCCCTAGGCACCTCAACTCCATCCCAGACCCACTTTACACAGTCCTCGATACACCAAGCAGCTCCCCCCACCATGCAGGCCAAAGGAGAGATGGTACAGGGGTGAGGAACCCTGTCCAAAGCAGCGATGCACCATAATAAGGACTTGAGCTTACCATTCCTGGAACATGGTTGTTAAAGGGGTCATGAACTGCCTTTGTTTTTTTATTTAGTGCTGTTCTCTGAGGTCCACTTACAGGTCCATCAAAAAAAAAAGAATATCCTGAAAAAGGTCAATATTTTTTGTTACTCATTTCAGAAAGTGAACGCCATATATTATATAGATTAATTACACATAGAGTGAAATAATTCAAGCCTTTATTTCTTGAACTTTTGATAACTTAGTTGGGCGCTGCTGTGATTTAGGTAAAAAATGCATAAATACTCCTTTCATATTATCTGTAATAACAGACAAAGCAATCATGTAACAAAAACAGCACACTTGTGTTGCGACATTACAGTCGGATCCTCTTTGCGCCCAGTCCCACTTGCTCAATGCCAATTTCATAATTCCGCTCTGTGGGAGGCAAATGGGGATATTAACAGGCACAGGGATGTAATTTATTAACCTGAGGAGATATCTGAGTTAGATCCACACAGACACCCGCCTCTGATGTGTGTCCACCCCACCACGGTTGAGTCCAAGAATAGTGAATTTGTTTTTAAAGTCTTCAAATGTGGCTGAAGTGGCAGCAGACCACTTAAAGCAGGGGTGTCATATTCAGTTCTCGGGGCCACTGTCCACCATAATTAAGCACTAAACCAGCTAATCAAGCTCTTCCAGGCAGGTGTTTTGGAGCTGCACTGCAGGACAGTGGCCCTCGGGGACTGGAGTTTGGCTCCTGTGACTTAAAGGATGACTTGGTGGACTTATGTAATTCAGCATGCGATAATCCATTCACGGGTGCAAAGAGCTGCCTTCTTTTTCACAAAGAACAGCTCCGCTTCGGGCACAGATAAGAGTGACAAAGACAAAAGAGTGACAAAGTGCCAGAGACAAACATTTCTCCATGGCACTGCCACTCAGGAGCGGACAAAGAGAAAAGATGCTTGCTAGGCAGAGAAGTGCCTGGGAGGAGATTGATGGCACAACCAAACAGTCATTGTGGAGGAAGAGAAGCAGCTCTAGAGCTCCTGAAGACAGATCATGATACACGGCCTTGACCCGCGTCACCAGACCCGTAATACTGACCGAACCGGAGCTGAAGTAGCTAGCCTGAGAGATCAGAGACATCCACTGTAAGGTCTGCAGTAGCAGCAGGGGAGTAAATACTGGAGTCATTTTACTTGAGTACTCTGTTCAAGTACAATTTAAACTAACTAGTAATGCACAAGACTGAGTACAAATACAATCAGGGGGCATTCGGTGGCAATGTTTGCATTTAAAAAAAAAAAAAAAAAAAATAGGGTGATTATAATTATATACTGAGTAACAATTAGGACTAATTAGTCAACTAATTTTTTTTTTATCTAAATAATTTAATGATTTGCTCATTAAATAATCTAGTTAATTGGTCACAAATAATTATATATCAATATCTGTTACCCCCACCCCCCAAAAAAAAAAAAAAAAAAAAAAAAAATTGCATCAAATAAGAAATTAAATGATTTGTTTTTTCTAATTATAGAGAGGGACATTGAATAAGCAACACAAAAAGTGGCCTTTCAAAAAGTAAATGTATGTTTTAATTGTCTTTCCTAATTAATTCAACACATGCCTTTATTTGCTTGTCTCTGGCCTCTGCTGTCACGGTGCACACACGAGGGAGAACAGAACACGCAGACGAGGATATAAACTCAAATGATAATATTTAATAAGGACATCAAGGCAACAAGGCAGGACTCACAGACAGGATACCACCGGGATAACAAGTAGACCAGATGACATCAAACTCAAAAGACAGGACTCATATACACAGTAAATCATCACATAACGAGACAAAACACAGCTGGAACATACTTACTAATAATGACATGAAACAAGGACAGGAAACAAACCATATACGGACACAGGAGCAGGAACAGATGACACACATAACAGAACCCTGACACCTAACAACCTCTCAAACTCCCCCCTACCGAAAGGCTCGTCTAGCCTTAACAGTTCCATCGGGGAGGAGATGGGCGCTCTGGAGGCCCCCTCAGGACAGACATGGACCGTAACACAGGACGGGACCTCCAGAGCAGAACATACAGACAAAGGAGGCCATCGAGCGGGAGCTCAGAGGCCAGTCGGTGCAGGAGCCAGGAGGCGTAGCTAGGAGCTCAGGAGGCCATGGCCGTGCAGGGAGCTCAGGAGGCCATGGCAGATGTCCTTGTGGCCGTGCCCTTCGTCCACCCTCCCCTCGCCCGGCCCCTACAGCCGAACCCTTTTACCCCCCCCTTTACCCAACAAGCCGGAAATTCAAAATACATTACCCCCGCCCTGGGGAATTAAGGATAAAGCCCTCCGGGGCTAAACAGACAGGACAGTACATGGATAGCCCTCCAGGCTAAACAGACAGGCCCAGTACAAAACAGAACAGGAAAGCCCTCCAGGGCCAGACAGACAGTGCAGGACAGCCCACACGGAACAGACAGACAAGACATCCCACACAGAACCAGAAGCCCTCCTGGCTGCCTCGGAGGCTGAGGCTTCTTCCGGGCATGACCCAGGAGTCAGGGCCCTCACAGGGTCCCTCAGCGACCCGCCTCCACTTCTGCAACAAGGGGGGCAGGCGGCTAGAATGCCTCCACCATGGCCACAACACGAGGAGCCGCCTGCCCCAGACGAGTCTCCATGGACAAGACAAGACAAGGTATGTTTAAAATGTTCCTGTGGGCACAACAAGACAGACACACCGCACTCCTGGCCGTGACATGTGGACTCAATCCCACGGGCTAGGGATTGCGGCGGCCTGCGGGCATGAGTCAGCGCCGATCCGTGTGCTTGAGTCAGCCAATAATTCCGGCGGGCTTGAGTCAGTGCGGCAATCCGGCGGCTTGAGTCAGCGGCAATCCGGCGGGCTTTAAGACCGCGGCGGGCCGGCGGGCATTGAGTCAGAGGCGGGCGGATATATCCTGCGATCTGCGGGCATGAAGGCTCGCGGCCATAGCACTCTGCGGCACTCGCGGCGATCCCGCCGAACTCCCACGCCGACTTGCAGTGGGCTATGGCGGAATGAACGAGCGGCGACTTCCTTGTCGCGGGACAGACAGACAAACACTGGAAACAAAATAAAAACTTTCAAAAACGAAAACAAAACGAGGTGAATGGGCGCCGCTTACGGTTTTGGGTCTGGTCTTCTGTCCACGGTGCACACACGAGGGAGGAACAGGAACACGCAGACGAGAAATAAACTCAAATGATATAATTTAATAAGGACATCAAGGCAGGACATGACAGGACAAGGCAGGACTCACAGACAGGATACACCGGGAATAACAAGTAGACCAGACGACATCAAACTCAAAAGACAGGACTCATATACACAGGTAAATCATCACATAACGAGACAAACACAGCTGGAACATACTTAACTAATAATGACATGAAAACAAGGACAGAAACAAACCATATAAGGACACAGAGGCAGAACAGATGACACACATAACAGAACACTGACATCTGCATCACATCAGGCTAAAGACATAGTTCACCCAAATTATTTCAGCATTTTCTCCTCCTCCATCTTAGATGTACATGACTTTATTTCTTCAGATAAACACAAATAAATATTTTTAGTCCATATAATGCAAGTGTACAGGAGCGCTACAAAAACCACACAAAGTGAACACAACAGTCAAGCTATTATTTCACATAATAATACATTGATTCATCCACAGCGATTGTATGGGTTACTGTCATATTGGATGTCCTGTACACTTGAACTATATGCAAATATATTATATATATATATATATGATATATATATATATATATATATTATTATATATATGGATATTTTTTTCATCTGAAGGGTGTGAATGATAGAATTTCCCTTTTAAGGACAGTGTGTGTGTGTGTGTGTGTGTGTGTGTGTGTGTGTGTGTGTGTGTTTTCTGCTGTCCTGTATTTATTTAAGTGTTTGTTTGATTTTTTCTCGATTACTTCTACTTTTTTAACCCTTAAGTACAATTTAAAGTTGTACATGTGTACTGTTACTCAAATATGAACAATACAGGCACTTGTACTTTTAACTGAATCAAATTTTTACTGTCTGCACTTTCAGTTGAATATGATTTTTGATAACCTTTCACACCTGTGAGAAGCAGTCTTCAGCGAGCTGTGCAGAGAGATGGCATGAGCTCTGGACAAACAGGTAATCAGGAGATTTTAACAGACTGAGAGACAGAGCAGGTGAGAACAGGCTAAACACCCGGACACTGAAGAGGTGCAGAGCGAGCCTAGATACAGAGACTAATAATGAGAGAGGAGAGAACAAGCGCCAAGCCGATGAGTGACTGTGTCAGTCCTGTGTCATCCCCACGGGGGTGTCTTGTGTTTCCATGTTTTACCCCTGTCCTTGTTCCTGAGTTTCCTTATATGGTTTTTCCTGTTCTTGTTTAGTTTGATTGCCTTATGATTCCTTTCACCTGAGTTCCTAATTATCATATGTTCCTGTTTGCTCTGTGTTCCTTTGTCGGATCTACTATGTTACTTTGTTGCTACACTTTTGATGGTCTGTGTGTACCCTACGTTTTGTTTACTGTATATTAAAGAACCATTCTACCTTTACGTTGAGCCTCCTGCCTTATCCCTGTCTACCTAAGACGTGACAGACTGTGCTTATCGCCGAAGGCAGTCAATTGTGTGCAGCCACCAAGGGGGAAATAACAAACCCCAGTCCTGACACCATATTTACTTATATATTTACTGCACATATCTTTTATTATTTATTTACTTTATCACAAAAATTGCATCTTGACTGAAAATCTAAGTCTGTCCACTTTTTAAATGAATATCACCTCTGTTCAACAAGCAGCATTATTTAATGTCCACCACCACTACCTTTAATAATAATAACAACAACAACAATAATAATAATAATAATACCAATACCTGATCCCAGTTCATTTTAAGGTCCAGTTCTCGTCCTTGACAAACCATTAACTATAACTTTTGCCTCAAACTACTAATTAGCTTTTTATTAATATTTAATAAGGTAGTTTTTAAGTTATTGGGCATTGCGTAGGATTAGCAATGTAAAATATGCTCATACGGAACATGAGCTTTATAAGAACCAATAAACAGTCATTATGTTAATAACTGGCATGCTAATAAGCAAGTATAGTTAATAGTGAGAACTGGTCCCTATACTGAAGTGTTACCATAATAATCTCCTAAAACTGAACTAGTATAGTCTTACATTGTAGAGTCCAAACCTACACATGACCTCTTCTGAATCACATGAGCCACATGCCCACACAAGCATTTCAGTGTTCAGGGTGTAATCCTACACAGCGCTCATCACTTAACCAAGCACTTACCTATGCTAAGCCCTCTCAAACAGATGTGTCTCAAAATAGAGAAACACATACATACAGTAAGTCTGTACAGGCCTATCACTTACAGACAGAAGCTGCGCAGATGAACATAATGAATAATACAAGCTATACACTGAATAAAGTTAAGATGCACCGACCTTATGACGTACACCACGGTCTGAATGGATTTATTTCATTTGTTATAGAACTTCTGAAATAATTATAATACATTTACATTTAGTCATTTAGCAGATGCTTTTATCTAAAGTGACTTACAAATGAAGACAATAGAAGCAATCAAAATCAATAAAAGAGCAACGACATGCAAGTGCTATGCAAAGTGTCTCAGTTAGCCTAACACAGTGCACGTAGCAACGTTTTTTATTATTGTTATATAATAAATTAAAAAGAAAACAGACAGAATAGAAAAAGAATAGAGCAATATATATTTTTTTAAAGCAGTTAGTAAATGAATAGAGTGCAAGTCTAAAAGCTGGATTCCTGGATTCTCTAGAGCCCCGCGTTACAGCACACTTAATGATAAACTAATGACAGGATCCCTTGACGTGATTGGTTATTGATTTTTGTGGCGCAGCAAACAAAGCGCAGATTCAAACCACGTTTCTGGGATTGCCTTAGGGAAAGTACAGTTTTAAGGATAAAATACTCAGCAATGATATTGATTAATGGATTGGCACATGGCTTGTCTAAAAGCATATTAAAAACACCACATAGAGAAATAAACTTAGAATAGATAGGGTTATAGAGTTACAGAGTTATAGAGTTAGAGGGTCAAATAAAGCTGGAAGAGATGTGTTTTAGCCGATTCTGAAGATGGCTAAGGATTCAGCTGTTGGGACTGAGTTAGGCAGGTTATTCCAAGAGGGAACATTTAATGAAAACGTCTGTGAAAGTGATGTTGTGTCTCTTTGGGATGAACAATAAAGCGCCGTTCACTTGAAGAACAAAAGCTTCTAGAGGCACATACGTCTGAAGAACTAAATTTAGGGGTGCAGAGCCAGAGGTGGTTCTGTAGGCAAACATTAATGCTTTGAATTGAATGCAAGCAGCTATTGGTAGCCAGTGCAAATTGATGAACAGAGATGTGACATGCGTTTTTTTCGGCTCATTAAGACTAATCTTGCTGCCGTGTTCTGGATTAATTGTAAAGGTTTGATAGAACTGTCTGGAAGACCTGCCAAGGGAGCATTACAATAATAGATAATAGATCACCATTAAAGTGCATATTTCATTGATAGCTATTCAGAATGCTATACATATAAAAAACAGCATGGTATTACTATCTAATTTGATTGCAACACCTTTATACCATCACAGTACTTTATTTTGAACATGATCTATTTCAGGAAATCTTCTACATTTTATAAATGTTGACACATTACTGTTGTATGTAGCATGTTCAACATTAATGTTTTTTTTGGTACATTAAACAGTTGCTAGTACAGTAGAGTTACAGATCTCTGCATTTCATCAAGAAGAGCAGAAACACAATGATGCACAGATGAAATGACATTCAGTGTGATTTAAGCTGAACACAGAGCAGTCGTCTCATCTCGTCTCCTCTCGGCTCTTTGAGATTAATTTATCTCAATAGCTCAGTTTGGCTCAGGCCTAATGCTCCTCTGTTTGGAGGACTCTAATGGGGTCAGCCTAGTATAACACTTTATATTTTATTATGTGACAGTAAAGGAGACGCGTCCCTTTAAATTAATTGTTTATTCAGAGATCTAGAATCAGGGTATTGGCCATTCATTTCTAAATTATGACTAATAAACCTCAGGGAACATTATAAAATAATTTGTACTTACAATTCCCCATTAATTGGACTTTTTAATGCCTCTATGAAAAATGTATATGGCTGCATGTTATTATTCAACATGAAAAGATTAATTTGAGGAAATATGATTGCTGAAAATATCCTTTTAAAGACCTTATGTTCTCTCAAGAAAATGTGACTGAAGAACATGTGAGTGGCTCTTGCACATACAAGCATCACATCCACAAAGCTGAAGTGTTCTGGATACTTAAGTCAAAAGAGTCACTGATTTTATTTTCCCTAGTAAGGAAAAAAAAACCTGATGTTCAAAATGTGATTCACCAAATGAATACAGAAAGCAATTAATGATCACTGCATCACCAGATCCAGTCCTCCTCAGATGATCACTGCAGTCACCAGATCCAGTCCGTATCCAGTTGTCACTGCAGTCACCAGATCCAGTCCGTATCCAGATCAGATGATCACTGAGATCCAGTCCGTATGATCTCACTCAGATCCAGTCCGTATCCAGATCTCACTGCAGTGAGTCCGATCCAGATCAGATGATCACTGCAGTCACCAGATCCAGAGATCAGATGATCACTGCTGATCCAGTCCGAATCAGATGATCACTGCAATGATCCAGTCCGTATCCAGATCAGATGATCAAGTCACAGATCCAGTCTCCAGATCAGATGATCACTGCAGTCACCAGATCAGTCCAGATCTTACTGTGTATCCAGATCAGATGATCACTGCAGTCACCAGATCCAGTCCGTAAATCTTGCAGTGATCCAGTATTAATGATCACTGCAGTCAACAGATCCAGTCCACATCAGATGCTGCAGTCAGATCCAGTCCGTATCCAGATCAGATGATCACTGCATATCCAAGATCAGATGATCACTGTAGTCACCAGATCCAGTCCGTATCCAGACAGATGATCACTAGTCAAAAGTCCGTATAGATCAGATGATCATGCAGTCACCAGATCCAGCATTCAGATGATCACTGCAGTAGATCCAGTCCTTATGAAGGAGACGCGTCCCTTTAAGATCAGATGATCACTTAATTCAGAGATCTAATCCAGATCAACTGCAGTCAACAGATCCACGTATCCAGATCAGATGATCACTGCATATCCAGTTATCCAGATCAGAATGGATCAATGACCTCTACAGCTCTGAATCAGTTTGACATAGATGAGCCCCAGAGACAGAAGTGAGGACCTCGTCACCTAGACAGCCATAAAGACCACTAAACCAGTGGAGCCCTTACTCTGACAGTTTATAAAATACTGAGCCTGTTTCTAATCAAAGGCTTAGTTCATTTGATATCAACTTGATTGCACAGATATTATTTAAACTGAACTGAGCTGGAATGGCATTCAATAATAAAATGCCTTTAACTGATAAATAATAATTTTACATTTGGATAAGACACAATATTGTTGAAAGCGCTATATAAATAAAGGTGACTTGACTTGACTCTAGGAGGAGGGAGACAAGCTATCCTAAAATTGAAAGCCATGAGCCTAAAATGATTTTTTATGAACAATTTAGCATATGAAGCTTAATGAAATATTTAGTGTGGCAATATGGGGCATATAAATGAGATTTCAGAATTGTTTCACCTGCCCACAGGCTACTTCTTAGTCTCTTTATTCATTGTATTCATAAACATTGTAATGTGTGACAGAAAAAGAGGACACAGTTGGCGAGGTTTGATTTCAGACTTCCAGAACCGGTTCTGGACTGCAGTGAGTCACGACGTCTGCCCCTGGCTACAGACAGCTCTCATAGATCAAGCCTTTCAAATGAGCGCTGCCGCAGATTTCATCCATGGCCTTTAATTGGAAAAGTGGTTCTCCGCTCTCTTTTTTCCAAAGGAGCAGTTTCCCTCCGAGGGCTTGTAATATTAGAGTGCACTGCTTTTGCAAAGAAAGTTTCATTTGCTTTATTCTCCTACTCTTAATTAGTAAGCAAACTGCTTTGAAAGCATGCAGTAGTCAGGTACAAGGCCAGCTGTCAGAAATTAGGTTTGTAGAGGTATTTCAGTCTGGTTACCTCGTCTCCCAGTCTGATCAGTTAAGATCAGTCGGACCAGCTAAAAAAGCAGATAAAACCTACCTGCTAAACAAGCTATGACTAGGCCAGATGGCCATCTATAACCAACATTTTATTTATTTATTTTCAGCAGGGCGTTGGTATAAATCAGGTACATATTACAACTTACTCTTCACTTAAATCTTCCGGAGACTTTTCGGTAACATTTTAGAATAGGGAACACTTATTCACTATTAACTACAACTTTTCCCTCAATAAATTCCCAATTTGCTGCTTATTAAGGTAGTTGTTAATTTAGGTATTGGGTAGGATCAGGGATGTAGAATAAGGTAAAATAAGGCATTAATATGTACTTAATTACTACTACTAAATGGCTAATATTCTAGTAATATGCATGCTAATAAGCAACTAGTAAGATACCTTAAAATAAAGTGTTACCAACTTTTATATATACATGCCCAGAATCACAATTATGTTGTGAAGTGTGTTCACATGATTACACTTGAACAAAAAATAGTTGGTTATACTTTATGCCACTTTAGACATTCAAATAACTATAAGTAACTTTGTAGCTACTTGTCAACTACATGTCAACTAATTATCTATTAACCAACATTTGAAACTACATATCTACTAACTCTCAGTAGGGAATGTTTAGCGTTAGTAGAATAAGTTGACATATACTTACTGAGTATGAGAATCTTTGCATGTTGTATGTTGTGGACCCATCAAAAGAATAGTGTTATAAGATATTAAGCAGACAGTCTATTAACTACAACTTTTCTAATAAATTCCCAATTTGCTGCTTATTAAGGTAGTTGTTAAGAAGTTACTTTGGTAGGATATGTAGAATAAGGTCTAAAATAAGGAATATACTTAATTACTAACTAATGTGCTAATATTCTAGTAATATGCATGCTAATAAGCAACTAGTTAAGAAAAAATTCAGACTGAACATGCCTTACCTTTGCTTGGAAAGAATTGATGTTCAAAACCCAGTTATTTCAATAGGGTCACACTTTATTAATTTACTCCTAATTTGCCGCGGATTAATTGCTAGTAAGGTAGGCTAGTTAAGTTTAGGTTTTGGGTAGGATTAGGGATGTAGAATGTGGTCACGCAAAATTAATATTGTATATCACAGTGACGTGACATGTGGCCAAATATGGTAACCCATACTCAAAATTAGTGTTCTGTATTTATCTTAACCTAAGTGCACACACAGCAGTGAACACACACACACCGTGAACACACACCCGGAGCAGTGGGCAGCCATTTTTGCCCTCCTACCCAGGGAGTAGTTGGGGGTTCGGTGCCTTGCTCAAAAGCACCTCAGTCATGGTATTGAGGGTGGAAGTGTCAGACCTGTGTCCCCATGTCTTGTGTCTCCCTTCCTCTTGTGCCCATATATGGTCCTTCCTGTTTCCTGTTCATTATTAGTTAAGTTAGTCCCAGCCGTGTGTCTTGATTATGTTCCAGGTGTGTCTAGTTAGTCCTGTCTATTTATAGTGTGTTCTGCCCCATGTTTGCTGTCGGTTGTTAAACATCATGTGCGATGTCTCCATGTGTTCCTCTGTTTGATTGGGAAAGTAAAATAAGTTATATTTGAGTATTTCTTCATCTCCTTCGTTCCTGGTTCCCGGAGAAGTGTGACAGGAAGAGACTGCTGTACATTCACTCTTCCCACCTACAATCCCTGCCGTTACCGATACTCGAACCCATGACCTATGTACTAATAAACAGCCAATATGTTAATAATAGGCATACTGATAAGCAACTGGTTAATAGTGAGAGTTGGTCCCTACTACAATGTTACCGAACTGGTCTGATGTTGAATTTGGCTTGAGGGTGGAAAATTTTCACACAGAGATTTTGCATCAGATTCAAGTTGGTCACGCAAACTTGCCGTGTTGACAAACAGAAAGCTGTTTGGTTTGAAAGTGACTTGAGAACAGTACTCTGTATGCCTTATAATATATATATATATATATATATATATATATATATATATACTTGAAAAGTCTTTTTGTATATTATATTCAAAATGTAAGTCTTTTTACATTTTGTTATGTTGCAGTCTTATGTTAATCAGATTTGAATATTTTTTTCCCTACATTAATCTACACTCCATACACCATAATTACAAAGCAAAAACTGAATTTTCTCAACTTCGTAAATTAATAAAAAAAATGAAATAATTACATTGCATAAGTCTTCATACCCTTAGCTCAGTACTTAGCTGAAGCACCTTTACAGCCTCAAGTCTTTTGGGGTATGATATGACAAGCTTTGAATATCAGAATTTGACAAGTATCTGCCATTATTCTCCTCATCTCTTTACATCTCAAGTTCTGTCAGGTTGGATGGGGCAGATGCACATTTTCAGGTTTCTCCAGAAACATTTGATTGCATTCAAGCCCAGGCTGTGGCAGGGCCACTCAAGGACATTCACAGAGTTGTCTACATGCCACTCTTGCTGTGTGATTAGGGGTCATAGTTCTGTTGGAAGTAGAACCTTCTGTACAGACTGAAGTTCTGAATGCTCTGGACTGGGTTTTCATTAAGACTATCTAAATATTTTGGTGCATTGAGCTATTCTTCTACTCTGATGAGTCCCTCAGTCCCACTGAAAAACAACCCCACAGCATGAGGCTGCTACCAGCACACTTTACTTTTGGGCTGATACTCTGCAGGTGATGAGCAGTGCCTGGTTTCCTTCAAACATGATGCTTGGAATTGAGGTTCATCAAACCAGAGAATCTCGTTTCTCAGAGTCTGATGAGAATGGTCCTTTAGGTGAGTGGCCTTTTATTGTGGCCAGCCTAAGGCACACCTGTGCAATAATTATGCTGTATAATCAGCATCTTGATATGCCACACCTGTGAGGTGGATGGATTATCTCGGCAAAGGAGAAGTGCTCACTAACACAGATTTAGACAGATTTGTGGACAATATTTGAGAGAAATAGGCCTTTTTGTACATAGAAAAAGTCTTTGAGTTAAGCTCATGAAAAATAGGGGCAAAAACAAAAGTATTGAGTTTATAATTTTGTTCAGTATATTTTGTAGTAGGCATCAAATTTGAAATGAGCTAATTTAGTGCATACAATTTTTAAAGTTTTTGAGTGTGCTTGTGATTAGAATGTTATGTCTGGAGATGGTGGCTGCATTTGGGTCTGTTCCTCCCATAAATCATTTGGCCTTGAAAGACTTTGAATATTTATAATTTATGATCAAATTGGCATATCAGTAAGCATAGCCCCCCCCCCCCCCTAGTTACTGTTGCTCACTCTAACAAATATATAGAGTTGCTACTGTCTTACAATGAGAGCTGTCAGTGTGACATGGAGGGATATATCAAATATTTCAAAAAAAATATTTACAAATAAAAATAGCAATACAAATGGGATGTTACAGTCGCAATGGCAACATCCAGGATCAACACTGTTCATGTACCGAAGGGTAAGATTAAATTAATTTACATTTAACCAGTTTATCATAGAGAGGCACTGAAATGTAGAACTTCATTTAAGATTTTTTTTACTTAAATTGTACATGATGTGAGGACAGTTCTCTATTTATGCTTGTACATTAGCATGAACTTGCTAAGTTTAACTTTAGCTAGTTTTATCAATGCTGAAGCACAAGATGACATTAATGTTCTGCTTGAGCAGATGAAAACTGTAACTTAATGAGGGTATGGCAACCAGAAAACAAACGTTTTCGTGTTCATTGGGATTGGGTCGAATGCTTAGGGACATTTTTGCTGTTTTTTGGGGTTTAGGAAATGTAATAAAATCAATTATATTGCTCATCCTCTCAGGATACATGGAATCAGTGTTACAAGTACCCCAGGCACATCATTTAACCATTTTTTTGCATAAACACCATCAAAAAAAAAGGAAGCTTTGGATCTTTCAATGTTTCTCTATGGCGCTGACATATAAAGATGTAAACCCATGCAACTGATACTCATATGCCATTGGCTCATCTTCATTTGAGGGTAGGGGCTTACCGATAGAATAATTGTGACTGTAGCTGTAAATGTTTGTTATACCCTTTGTTTTATATTGACAAATGGTTAGGTTTATGGGTAGGGGTTGAGTTACATGCTTGTCTAAGCAGTGTAATTTTATGTTATAATTAAATTATTGTGGCTGCTTAAATTGAAAATGTATTTACTTACATTTAAAATATATTTTTTTTAAACTTAAAAGTGTATTTACTTGTCTCATTAGTGTTTAGCGCAGTTGTTGTTGCTAGGAAACGCTTGTTTTGTTTATTGTGTGGAGACTTGCTGAAATCGCATTTGGTCTCGTGCTGTATCGCGTCCCTTGTCAGTGTCAGGCGCTTGCTTGGCCATTTATTGTGATTAACAGGAAATTGTGTTCAGCTGAATTGGAGTAGTATTTTGTTAGATGGTATAAAAATCTTAGTTTATCCCGGCAGCCGTTGTGTGAAGCCCTCCTCGCATGAAGACCGAAGAGTGTAAAGACCATCGACTCTACCATGCGACTCCACCGGGCAGGGACACTGTCAAAGGATATAAGTATCGCTTTTTATTTACTGAACAGAACGCTTACTGCTTGTTTCACTTCTGTTTTTTTGTCTGTATAACCAATTCTTACTATGTGTAAAGAAGTTGTTGTTTGTTAACATGTGTTTTTGACAGTGTTCTTTTTTTAGGATTACTGATAAAGTACTGCCGTTTGATTTGTTATCTATTTTAATTTTAGATAAATGATGTATTAATTTATTATGTCTTTATAGGTATTTTCTTTAGTTTTAGTAACGTTACTCCAACATACTACATGGAAATGAAATAACATATATATATATGGGTGTTTGGCTTAGTGTCATGTTAGAATAATTTTTATACTCATACCTTTTGTTGTTTTAATCTTTTGAAATGTTTTTAGCTTTATTTGTTTTCATTTAAATGTTTAGTTTTGAAATGTATTTATAATAAATATAAATATAACAATCTAAAACAACATTATACCACAATATATACAGTGCTCAGCGTAAATGAGTACACCCCCTTTGAAAAGTAAAATTTTAAACAATATCTCAATGAACACAAAAACATTTCCAAAATGTTGACAAGACTAAGTTTAATATAACATCTGTTTAACTTATAACATGAAAGTAAGGTTGATAATATAACTTAGATTACACATTTTTCAGTTTTACTCAAATTAGGGTGATGCAAAAATGAGTACACCCCACAACAAAAACTACTAAATCTAGTACTTTGTATGGCCTCCATGATTTTTAATGACAGCACCAAGTCTTCTAGGCATGGAATGAACAAGTTGGCGACATTTTGCCAGATCTATCTTTTTCCATTCTTCAAGAATGACCTCTTTTAGAGATTGGATGCTGGATGGAGAGTGATGCTCAACTTGTCTCTTCAGAATTCCCCATAGGTGTTCGATTGGGTTCAGAACAGGAGACATACTTGGCCACTGAATCACTCTCACCCTGTTCTTCTTCAGAAATCCAACAGTGGCCTTAGGTGTGTGTTTAGGATCATTGTCATGTTGGAAAAGTGCACAACGACCAAGGGCACGGAGTGATGGTAGCATCTTCTCTTTCAGTATAGAGCAGTACATTTGTGAATTCATGATGCCATCAATGAAATGCAGCTCCCCGACACCAGCAGCACTCATGCAGCCCCACATAAGGACACTGCCACCACCATGTTTCACTGTAGGCACCATGCATTTTTCTTTGTATTCCTCACCTTTGCGACGCCATACAGTTTTGAAGCCATCAGTTCCAAAAACATTTATCTTGGTCTCATCACTCCAGAGTATAGAGTCCCAGTAGTCTTCATCTTTGTCAGCATGGGACCTGGCAAACTCTAGGCGCGCATTTTTGTGCCTGGGCTTTAGGAGAGGCTTCTTTCGTGGACGGCACCCATGCATGCCATTCCTCTGCAGTGTACGCCATATTGTGTCACGGGAAATAGTGGCTTTCTACTTCTTTAGATAACTGCAGTGAACTTGCATGTCGATTTTCTTCAACCCTTCTCATCAGAAGACGCTCCTGACGAGGTGTTAACTTCCGTGGACGACCTGGACGTCTCTGTGAGATGGTTGCAGTTCCATCTTTTTTAAATGTTTGTACCACTTTTGCTACAGTATTCTGACTGATAAGTAAAGCTTTGCTGATCTTCTTGTAGCCTTCACCTTTCTTGAGTAAAGAAATTATTTTCTTTCTCAGGTCTTTGACATTTCTCTTCCATGTGGTGCCATTGCTGACAGCATGAAATGGGAAGGGGTTTTCTTTAAGTAACACCCTTTTATAGTCAACTGTCACATGTGTAATGAATAATTAGACTCACCTGTGTTTGAATTATTGTTAAATTAGACATTTGAAGTCTAAAATGTATCTTTGCTCCAGAGACTTTCAGTGGGGTGTACTCATTTTGCATCACCCTAATTTGAGTAAAACAATATTTTGGAAAATATTGTTCTCTAAGTTATATTATTAACCTTACTTTCATGTTATAAGTTAAACAGATGTTATATAAAACTTAGTCTTGTTAACATTTTGGAAAATGTTTTCATTGAGATATTGTTTAAAATGTTACTTTTCAAAGGGGGTGTACTCATTTACGCTCAGCACTGTAATTTCCTAAAAATAGATTTATCATGCCAATGGGTCCACGTGTGATGAGTTGTGAGTGCGAACCTGTTGGACTCCTGGGAAAATTAATAAAGCCAACCAATCAGGTTAGAGCTTGCTATTTTGTGAAAGCTCTTGTTATTATATCTTTATTGGGTGTGCTGAATGGTGGAGCTTGATGATGTCTTTATTGTGTTAATGCAGAGCAGATGCAACGCATTTTACTTTTATTATACAAGCTTTTTGAATAAGGTGGAATATAAGTGTTGGCCTACAGAGAGGACAAACCGCTGCATTAATCCTCATGGAGGCAGCATGGGAACTTGGCTCAAGACCGTTCTGCTTCATGCATCGAGAGAACGAACATGGACAAGTGTGGGCAAATGATGAATCTCACAGGCATGAGGTGTGATAAACACTAACACACAGTGGCATCTGTGAGATGTCATACTGAATTAAATTCTAGCTGAGTCAGTCATGGCATCTATCATGCAGATAATTTATTTTATCCTTCATGGATGAGATTTCTTTTCTAAAGCCATAAAATGATGAAGCTGCTTCATGAAGTCTCTCATTCACAATTCTGAGAGTGTGGAGAACATTTAAATGGTTAATTTTCCTAAAAAGAAACACTATGCCATTTTTAGTCATCTAATAAGGTGAATTTCTGAAGAAAATCCGGGGCTTACTTTTCAATACAATGAAAGTGACTGAGCTAACTGCTAAAATATGCACCATAAAACCATCATAAAAATGATCCATATGGCTAAAGTGCTATTTCTCAAGTCTTCTGAAGCCATACAATAGCTTTGTGTAAGGAAAAGACCATACGTCACTGAAAATCTTGACATTCGGTCCAACTCATCAGCAGGTTTATGAAAATTCACGAGAGAAGCAGTTATTTCTTCATGACTCATTCTCTTGAGTTGGCTCTTATAAGTGAATTGATTCATTCAGTTCACAAATCTGGTCAGAATGTTTCATTTTATTTCATAAAGCACATTAAAGTTTGCAACTTAATGACTAACAGTTCACAGGAGGGGAGATTTAGCTGAGAATAATGACTCAAATCTAGGGATATAACGATGCAGCCCGAGCTGGTTGAAAATCAATACAATATATAACAATTCAAATCAGTTGAGATGCCAAATGAATCGCAATACAATTGGGGGTGGGACTGTGAGTTTATATGAATGCATCTCTTAGGGGAACTGACTGTCTTTAAATGTCTTGTCTTAAATCTCATTTTGTAAAAAAAGACAAAAAAGTGAGAAAAACAAGGCTTCTAGTGTCATTTACTTACAGTCATTTTAGCTGTACAAAAACAGTCCATTATGTTGTTTTGATACTGCTAATTGATATTTTATCATATTAATTTATTATTATAATCATAAACACACTGGTCTGTGGGAAAAATATATTATTACTAATACCAAAATAATGTCAGCATCAAGTAATATCATACATTTATTTCAGTATAACCGTAATGTTCAATCTATAAAAAAAAATGATCTAGACTTTTCTTGAAAATGGTCAATATATTCACACAGCACATAAGGTGAGTTCTATAGTGGTTTAGTTTTAGCAACCGTAAGCTTTGCATCATGCCTGCCATGGCTAATAGCTTTATTACATGTTTGATTTGTGGATTAATTTTTTGTTTATTAAGTGTTAATAAAAAAAACGCATTTGTTCGGAAAACAATCACATTCTAATAAGGTTTTGCCTCTGTAGTTAATTCTGTGGTGAGCATACAAATAGTGAAATGAAAAAGATGGGGTCGGTTTCACTTCACCTTTTTTGACTGAATGCGCTGTCAAGCGAGAGTCTGGATTTAACCTTCTAGTTAAACATTGAGAGGGTGTTTACCCATAATGATGTCACAGGACAACCCCTCTTAGTCATCTCATTGAGAATGTTTTTACGTCATTGCTAGACATTCATTACGTAGATATCGTTTTCATGTGATCTCCTCAGGATGACTATTGTTTAGTGTGTATGGGTTTTTCTCAATTTGAGGAACTAAAATGACAAATAGTGAGAATCAACTACTATCTTTATTTATCACTTCACAGGGTGCTAATGTCTCCACTTTTGTCAAAAAGGACATCTTTTGGGACAAACAGCATGTTGGTCATTATTGAATAACATTGCTATCCGTCAATGGAGATAACTTATGGCTAATTAATTCCTGTGATCCAACCAGCAACTTGAGCCTTAAACTATAAAACCCACCAGCACCAGGAAAGATGAGCGACTTTTCATAATTTGCTCAATTTAAATTCTTGATTGTTAATCAGTTTAGATTAAGAATCCATATTCGGCTCTGTGAATTTGCTGCCGGTTTTATCCTGGCCTTCTTCATGGACATGTATCTCCAGACATATGGCAGATGTCTGCTATCTCTCTCTCTGTGTGCCTGACAGCCCAGTCGATGCTTTTAATCAGCTGATTGGATGCCAAAGCAAATCCCATTCCACACAGGGGCAGGTGAAGGGAATTGATTCACCAACAAATGGCCTTGGCAGGTTCATTGCAGATGTTTACTCAGTGTCTGCCCAGCAATACTATATATTTTTTATGATCCCTGTAATGTTATAGCTCTATAGTGATTAAGATAACCCAGGCTCAGTGGAAAAACATGCATTTATCTACATTTTTACCAAACTCCAAAAACGTACCTATGCATTTAACTCACTGCAGTTTCCAGCTGAAGTTAAAACTAGTGACTTACTGGTAACACTTTAGCATAGGGAACAATTATCACTATTAACTAGTTGCTTATTAGCATACCTATTATTAACATATGGCTGTTTATTACTACTTATAAAGCACATATTCTGAATCCAAACTGTCACGGCCTGGCCACCAGATGTCTCTGTGTTGAGCACATGGCTTGGTGTTTGTTGTTGGTGTCATGTGCTCCCATGTCTATTGTCTGCCCTCTTGTTACCTCATCATTATTTCAGTTGCTCCACCTGTGTCCCCCTCGTTACCTTCATTTGTCTCCCTATTTATCCTGCAGGAGTCTGCAGTCCTGTGCTGATCCATTGTCTTTCATCCAGTGTGTGTGATGTTTGACTGTGTAACAGTCCTCTGCCTGCCTGCCTGCTTTTCCCCTTCGGGGAGGTTTTTGTTCATTTTATTATTAAAGAAAACCCATTCTTCCTGCACTTGAGTCCTCACCTAATCTCTCTCCTCACGCAGCCATGACACAAACGTAATAACTACCTTACTAAATATTAATAAGCAGTAAAGTAGAAGTTTGAGGCAAAAGTCGTAGTCTAATGTATTGTTAATGGCGAGAATCGACTGTTCACAATGAGCTTGATTGACAGGTGATCGGACCAATCATATTCGCCGAATCAGCCATCTTGTCCAACAGCTACGGCTGGGAACTAACGATAAATACAAATTTCTACCTATTAGATTGTGTTTTATTAATGTCTACCATAACCATACCAAATAATAATTCAAAAACAGTCATTATTGTAGAGTGTGACAAAAATGATGCTAAATTGATGTGTGCATGCACAGGACCTGCAGCTGTATCCCAACCACAAGTCAGACTAGTAGATTAACTAGAACAAAATTACGTGTTTCACGCTTTAAATAAAATACGTTCTGATGTTCATTCATGTTCATTTCGTGCTTTAAGTAAATATAAAAAGGCAAAAAAATCACGTTTTTCACGCCGCTTTAACCGAGGCAATACAGTGATCGGTCATTAAAAAGCCACAAAACGGTATTTATTGTTTGAATTTATTTAAAAATGACAACATTTGAAAGCTGAGAGTCCTGAGACCTTGTTACATACTTTACCAGAAGTAACCTTGCAGACAAGACAGTTGTCTGTTGGTGTGTTGTCAGTGTCCTCTTTGCTCTGCGATTGTATTTTTCACTGCATGAGAACATGGTGTGTAGTGTGAGAGTGGTATTGTTTGTCGGAGATAGCAACAGTAACTAAGAAGGTCCAAAAATCGGAAATTACGTCAGCGCAGGGTAGAGTTAGTTCTGTTACTGGTCTGTGCCTATTTTATCATTATGTCCTTTTTTCAAATAATGCTTCTTACCTTTTCTGTTTTGTCTGTTTTCCAAGTTGTTGTTATATAATCTATAAAGAAATACCATTTTACTTGTTTGTCACTCATATGCCACTCAGACCGGAGACTCGTGAAATAATACTTTCAACATAGCGCCAGATGGTTTCTATTCTCCGTCTCCGACATCCCTTTTTATAAGTATATAGTCTTTGATCTATGATATATTTGAGCGCATTATCTCAATTTACTCAGTCATATCCCTCGAATCACAACATCATGATAAATTACTTAAAAATCACAACATTTATGTCCAGATGCATATTTTTTCAAAGAATACATTAAACAATTCTAACTGAGTCCGGTTGAAGCATATTAAACTCAACACAACAACGTGACAACAATCTGATACAATAGGAATAAAGTCATGAATCCGAGTAATCTCTTGTTTAATATGTATTTCCCATGGCAAATTATACAATGTACATTTAAGACATCATGTTAATAATGCAAAGGGGAGCAAGTAGACAATACAATATTACTTTAATAATAATAATAAAAATTAATGAAAATCACGTGGAGAGTCAGCACCGAATGGACAGATCGGCAAAACTAACTGAGTTATAACTGCCAGCATTAAATTAAATTAACGTAAATTACCGGCAATTCAAGCATTTTCATCATCTCTAATTTGTATAAAAAGACTTTGATTCTTGAACTCATTATTGTTAAGTAGCAGTTGTCACCGGAAAAACTTTTATCCTGCAAGAGCCAATCCGGAAGCCATAAAGACAGAAGTGTGAAAAAGGCTAGTTGGAGCTTAAACTAAAGTGTGACTGACTGACTTTTGTGTGGTTTCTTGCACAATACTGTTTTGACCTTGCCTTGCCTCATGATACTACACGGATGTAGAATAAAGTCATGTAGAATAAGGCATTAATATGTGCTTAATTACTACTAATAAATAGCTAATATTCTAGTAATATGCATGCTAATTAACAACTAGTTAAGAGACCCTAAAATAAAGTGTTACCATGCCAACTGCATAATTTTTGGCACAGGTGGGTATTTTTATTGAAATTGTAATATTTGACCCTCATTTTATTTTATAAATCTATTTTACACCAGGTACAAAAAAATAAATAAAATAGTTCCTCTCGGGACCTTAAGATCAAAAATGTCCTCATTGAAACCCATTAAAACTGCAATGTTTAATCCCAGGGCCATTTAACCATAAAATGATGCAGTGTTTGTTAATAGGCCTTCATTCTGTTGGCAAGGCTTTACAATTATTATTATTTTTAATTACCAGATGGTGCCATTTTCTCAGGTTTGGCCTATAAAGCAAATACTCAAATGTTTCCTGTTTTCTGCTTTTGCTGTATTATAGAGCCAGTTGGATAAATTATGCAGCTATACTTTTGTGGGTGTGTTGGTATGGATGTCAGAGTGTGGTTTGTATGTGTGTCCTAAAAAAGTGTGTGTTTGTGTGTGTGCACCTGTAATGTTTGAGAGAGAGAAATTACACTACTGCAAATCACAAATCCAACTGCTGTGTTTGCCAGCAGAGCTTTACTGGAATCTAATGGGAAAAGTTAAGTACGGCACCTAAACAAAATCTTACTAAAAGCTAATTTATGAGATATCATAAATGTTCCTGTGGCTCAGTGATTAGAGCATTGCGTTAGCAGCGCAAAGGTTGTGGGTTCGATTCCCAGGGAACACACATACTGACAAAACATGTATAATCTGAATGCACTGTAAGTCGCTTTGGATAAAAGCGTCTGATAAATGTAAATGTAAATATCAACCTCATATTTGGAACACAAATTCTTTAGATTTATGGCTTTGATTTTCTAGCAATTTTTGTGTTAAACATGTTTTTATAAAATATACATTTTATATAAAAATACTCATAAATCATTTTCATAAACTTAAACCTCTATAACATTTTTGGTTTAATATATATATTTTTTACAACTTTTTAAACTTCAACAATAATAAGTCTTTACTCCCAAGCTTCATTTTTTTCATTTTTTTAAGTTTTCGGACATGGACATTTTTGTCCTCTATATGTTGCGTTCTGCAAGTGAACAATAAATTATATTTCATCCCAAAAGAGGCACAAAATCACTTTCACTGACTTTTTCATAAACTGTTCCTATCTGGTGGAATGACCTGCCCAACTCAATCCGAGCAGCTGAATCCTTCCCATCTTCAAGAAACAGCTAAAAATACATCTCTTCCATCTTTCTTTGACCCTCTAACTCTAGCACTCTCTATTATAATTATATTTGATCGATCTGTCTTCTTTTTAGTGTATACTTCTTTAAAATCCAAGTAAAACATAACTAGGTTTCCTTTTTTTCTATATTCTATATGCTCGTTTTCTAAAAAAACAAAACCTTGCTATGTGTACTGCTTTAGGCTATCCGAGACTCGTCATTGCACTTGCATGTTTTTGCTCTTATTGTTGGTTTTGATTGCTTATGTTTGTCCACATTTGTAAGTAGCTTTGGATAAAAGCGTCTGCTAAATGACTAAATGTAAATGTTTATTTTGACGTACAAGGGTTAAGTGTGCCATGCAATTTTGTTCATTCAAAATGCATTGGAAACCTCAATATTAAATACACATCAGGGTTCTTCAACAGAGATGTCAAAGTATTTGGTTACACTTTATTTCGATAGTCCACTTTAGACATTCTACTAACAGTAAGCAACTTGGCAACTACATGTCAACTAGCGGTAATTAGTGTATCAGTAGACTGTCTGCTTCATATCACCAATAACATGCACTTGCACTGGATTTTACAGAAGCACGTACTGACATTTCTGCAAATTTCTGTAAATGCGGTTGACAACCACGTAAATTTTCGTTAATGCGGTGTGTACAGAACTCACTCCCGCATCGTTCCATGTGTGTACAGAACCAACTCACTCCCGCATTTGTAACCATAGCAACACTTTAGCCTCTTGTAGGAGTGAAGATGAATTTAGCCGTTTGGTATCTGCCATTTTTTGTCTATAGACTCTTTTTCTCCGTCGACTTTAACTGAACTACTGCTGATAGACGTGCTGTGTTCGGTTTCTGCTCGGAGAGTTAGTAAACATTTAGCTGCAAATTAATGAGAATTAGTTGAAATGTAGTTGCAAAGTTACTTACAGTTAGTAGAATGTCTAAAGTGGACTATCGAAATAAAGTGTAACCAAGTACTATTATTGAAGAACTGGAGTCAGGGCTCCTCCTCAAGTGTTTTCAGGCAGTAATGCAAAGCAGACTCTTTCTCCTGTGCTGCAGAGGTAAAGGTGATGGAGTCGTATCAGTGCTTCCCAAATATGTGCAGATCTTTTCTGGTTCAACCTCCTCTCTGTAGCTGACCTGAATTCTTGCTTTCCTTATCATATGAGTGAAATAAAGGCAAACCCCAAACCTAGGTAAGTCATTCAGCCACAGAAGAAAAAGTTATAACTTTACGAGGATTTCAAATTTGTTCCTATCCTTATCTTGTTGAGAGTCTTAAAGGGGTCATAATACATTGCTAAAAAGAACACTATTTTGTGAATTTGGTGCAATGCAATGTGTTTATATGGTTTAAGGTTCAAAAACGCATTATTTTCTATAAACTGTACATTATTGTTGCTCTTCTATGCTCCGCCTTTCTGAAATGTACAAAGCTCATCGTTCTGAGAAGCAAGGTGAGCTCTGATTGGCCAGATATCCAGTGCATTGTGATTGGCCGGAAATGTTACGTCCCTTACCGTATTGTGATGCTGTGGCGTGACGAGACAAAAACAATAAACCCATTATAAACGAGGAATTTGTTGCATCCAGTGGGGACATAATTACTGATTATAATGACTTATACGGTCTTTGTACACGTTGCGTTACATCAAGTCGAGTAAACATTACCATATCTGCATTTACGATCGGAGAAACAACAAATAACAAGCGCCGTTCAAAACTTTTGTTTGAATAGTCAGTGGTAAATTCTTGAAATATAAAAACATACTTACAGGCTCTGAGTCAGAAGCGCCAGACTGTCCTCGCAAAATTGGAATTGCCCCTCTTTATAAAAACAGCTGGCATTGTAGGCTACTCTCCCAGCTTCAGGAAATAGTCCTCCATAAAATGCAATGCGTATACTCTAATATTTGGGATGAACTGTTCTGGAACAGTGTTGTAAACACAACTTAACCATTGACTTCTAGTTGTGTCTTCTTTTGGAAGCCCAAATAAAGCAGTTGGGCTTTAACAACAAAACACAGCGTCTCCGGGACATGGCGCCGGCGGCAGCAACGATACTACAGCAAGAATAAAAATCACGCCCTCTTTCTTTGCATATACATTTGGGCGGTGTTATGCAAATCTAACAACACAGGGACGTAGACAGGGGGCGTGTTTAAATGAGGCATTTTAGGAAGGCGTGGACAAGTCTTCACTTTTATAAAGAATATCTCTTTGGGTTTGAGACTTTAGTCTTTGCAACTTCAGGGATCTTATCTATGCACGAACAGCTTGTAAAACTCCAAAGAGAAAGCGGGAGCCAAGCACAGTCAAACCCATGCAATATTTTAAAATATGCATCTTGCTACATTACATATGCATATTAAAACAGGCAACGTGTACCATGAGATACATACTCTTTAGTCTCTTGTAGGAGGCACGAGGAATAATTTTTTATCCAATAATGTTATCATTATCATAGTAGAGGTTGTTTAGACTATGGGGGTCACATCACCTGGTTCAAATTTTCTGTGCTCGTTTTGTCAGCTAAAGCCAACATGTCCGCCCATGGGGCTGGACATTCAGAAAATGTAGAAAGTAGGCATATATTAATCTTACATTTTCAGCAAAAAAATGCAATACAACTATTAGTATTAATTGTATTGAGATGTGAAAAAATAAAATGTTGTCATATTTGTTTGTTTTTTTATCGCATTTTTAAATATACATACCTCCTGAGATACATTGCCTGTTTAGAGAATAAAAAAAGGATTATCCTCAGTATTGATAGTTTTCACGTGATGTCACACTCTTATAAGAACGCCCACCTGGCGGCCAAGATGAAGCTTTGCTCCAATGACCGCCAGTTATTTTTACTCAGATTGCATCAAGTAATAATGTAGTAAAACACAGATATTAAAAGGCGAGATTCAGTAAACACCTGATTTATTATGTATATTTTGTACAGGCAAGAAGATGAAGCCAGAAAATAAACGCAATATGAAAAGTTTCACATTAAATAGCTTCCCATAGAAAACCATTTGAAGGGAAACACTGAACTGTTAGCGGATTGCTTTCATATTCCGGCCTCATCTGTGTGCCTGTGTAAACTATGCATTATTAATATGGTGAATACTGAATTTGATCGTTTAATATTACCGTTTTAAATATATTACGGCACTTTAAATGTGGTGTGTGTGTGAGGTGTGGGGTGTGGGTGTAGAAAATGCACTTCAATTACACAGAAGTCACAGAAATCATATAAAATACAAGGGGGAGCCCCTTGATAAAAAATATCTCAGAGAAGTGGGGTGGGGGGTGGATGGGGATATAAATCGCATCAAGGAGAGCGGATCCCCCTCAGTAGAAATCACATTCCAGGGCCCGGAGCCCTTAGGGAAGAGCCTAATAGGACTTCCTGGCCTCTAGGCCCCTGTACACAGTCCCCTTTCTATTTATTTTGAGCTTAAAAATTGTGCAAATGTTAATATTTGCATGTAAAACGGATAATATTACATTTAGTTGACTACATCTTTGCAGTATTAACTCGATTTTTCTCTTGCAGGGTTTCAAACAGCTCATTTTATGGTAGAGCAGGGGTGTCCAACCCTGCTCCTAGAGGGCCACCATCCGGCAGCGTTCAGCTCCAACCCTGATCAAACACATCTGAAAAATCTGACTAAAGTCTTCAGGATTACATAAAAAAATATATTCGGTTACATAAATTACATTATATGATTGTTTAGGGATGGCGCTAAACCGTGCAGGAGAGTGGACCTCAGTGGTTGGAGTTGCCCATCCCTGAGGATAAAGATGAGAGTTTAAACATGTAAAAATACAAAAAATGTCTATGCCTCATTTTTAGGACACTTAGATATGTCATACACACAGCAAATTTTGAATAATCTATATTTCTTTGCATTAAATAAATCATAGAATTATTGATAACTTGGGCTGTTTATATACCCTAAACGGGCAACGTGACCTGAGAGATACAACTCATAAATCCAAAATATATCTAATATTACAAAAAATATTTTGAATATGTTTAACTTAAGTCCAGATGATATAAAGTGTGACATGAAATAATTTTTGCTGATCATTTTCCACTCTTGCCTGTTTTAGGGTTAAAGTGTAAATTTGAAATGCTGCATAACCCTAAGCTTAACCTTAACTGTAATGGAGCATTTATTAGGGTGTGCATGTAATATAATAGCTTCTTGTGTTTCTCTCCTACCTTTCACTAGTTAACATTTAGTGTTATTGCTTTGATATGACTAAACTAAGGTCTGACTATATATTTTGTAAATAGTCAGACCTTAGTTTAGTCATATCAAAGCAATACACATAGCAAGGATTATATGTTTTGTTTCCAGTCAGTGCTTGTAGAAACTGTTTCATGTATTTATCACCAGCAGGGTGGATTATTGTAACGGTCTCCTTCCCAAGAAGACCATTAGACAGCTGCAGCTCATCCAGAACACTGCTGCCAGGATACTGACTAGAACCAAAGAGTATAGAAGCCCAAGAGGCGAAACTCAATAGAACGCTCCATAGCAACAGTTGCGCCCATGACATGACTGTGCCGCCGCCATTTTGGACTGACAACTACACAAAAACGCCGTAGAATAATAGCAGCCAGTCGCGCTTGACCAACTTACAATAAGACATTTCATGTATGTGTAACAGATGTGTATGCCAGTAAGGGCTGTGTGTAAACCTGACGCTAGAGGCTGTAGCCTTTGGCGTTCCTTGTTAGAGCGCCCGCCTCCCGCGCCGGAATCCCGGGTTCGAGACCCGCTCGGAACAAGAACGAGTTGGGACGGTGCGGACCCGTGTCGGGGGGTGTTACATATGTATGTATGTAATACTTAAATATTAAAATTATAGAAAGGTCCCCTCCACCAATTGACTAGACTGCTTCATACTGCTTACTGTTTGCCAAGTAAAAAGATAAAATTACTGCAAACCCTTTACTTACCCATATCCATGTTCTATGTACATTTTCCTTGTTAAATTAAAAACTTAAGGTCATGAAATTACCAGATGTGATGTTTGGTAGCGATTTAATAGAGGTAGACACAGTCATATATATTTATTCACAATGTTTATTTTTAAATAAAATAATAAAATAAATGGTACACATCTATAACATTTATAAAAAAAGTTCAAATATCACAAAATATGAACAACTTGCACACATTGTATCAAGGACTCCACCAACTATTGTGAAGTTTCTGTAATTTCTGTCATGTATCAAGTGCACACATTTAACTGAAAAAAGTAATAGATCAAAATCTCATAAGCAATAGAGATCAAAACCATCAGCGGCAATTGTGTTAGTGAAGAGATTGATTAATAATTGATAATTGCTGCAGTTTATAGCAGCACACTGCTTGCGTTTCGCCCACTTGCTCCCTCGCATCTTCTAGCGACTTTACGCAGTTGTCAGTCCAAAATGGCGGCAGTGCCATCTATAGACTGTTACCCGTATCACTACAGAGTTTCGCCTCTTGGTATTCTATACTCTTTGCTAGAACCAGAAAATCTGAGGTTAACATTTTTATTAGCATATTTGCGGTGTCAGTGTCACTAATTGGACGAACGCAGCACGTGATGTATTTACATAACAGCTTTAGCATTGTGCATCCACATATTATATATTACCAACTATACAACCATGTTCTTCAGAATGGATGTTTCAGACTATGTAAGAATGTAAGAACTAAATGGTCTAAATCTTCACTTCCATTCACATATTTTCCATCGCCTTTTGATATGTTTCTCTTCAAACGCTGAAAAGACTGTTTATACAGTAGTGTTTCTGTAACTGCCGAAAGCATGTGAATATGAGTCACGCGATTAGATGTCTGTTGCTAAACGTCTAGCCGCTGTTTGCTGTAACATTGTTACACAGATCCATGTCACCCATGTCACACTCACAACACATATGCACGGCTGCTGTTTCTGTACTATAGTTCTGCTTTTAATACAATCAGGCCAATGAAGCTGGCATCTAACCTAGTAGATCTGGGCGTACCGACACCCACCTGTAACTGGATACCAGGTTTTCTAACGGACAGGCCACAGGTGGTTACGATAGGAAAGAAGGTCTCTGCTGAGCTCATAGGGAGCACTGGAACCCCACAGGGCTGTTGCCTCAGTCCCAAACTTTTCTCATTGTATACATATGATTGTAAGTCCACCCAGGACAATAACATTATTATCAAGTATGCAGATGATACAACGATCCTGTATGAATCCTCATACAGGGATCTGGTTCACATGATTATTGTCTATGGAGAGAACAATGACCTAGTTCTTAACATAAACAAAACCAAGGAACTCATTGTGGACTTCAGGAGGAGAGCACCCCCTCTGCAGCCTCTCATCATCAAGGGGACTGAGGTGGAGCGGACTGTCAGCTATACGTTTTTAGGCCTTCATGTTTCAGAGAACCTAAGCTGGGCTAAAAACACTGCAACAACAGTGAAAAGAGCTCAGCAGAGGTTGTATTTCATCAGACTTTCGAAGAAGGCCAGACTTAGATGTTAGCCCCTCATCTGTGTCTATAGGGGCCTCGTCAAGAGTATTCTTACCAGTGGTAGTATAGTGCGGTATGGCAATACTACACTGGCTGAAAGGAAATCACTGCAACGGGTCATAAAAACTGCAGAGAGGGTTATTGGCTCCAACCTCCCTTCTATGGACACTATATATACTCAGCGCTGCAGACGGAAAGCACAGAGCATCCTCAAGGATAAGCATCACCCAGCACATGATCTGTTTAAATGGGTTGACATGGGCTATTACCTGAGACATTGCAGGCCTGTTAGTATTAGTACTCACAGGGCCCGTTTGCACTAGAGCTTCTTTCCAGCCACTGTTAGGTTAGTGGCACAGGACATCAGGGAGGGAAAGAAGTATCCTATCCCATAACTCTCTCTTACTTTGGAGGACTAGTACTTTCTATCTCGCCTTCTATGGACCCAAGAACAGATATTTGTGTCTCCTATTGTTATTATTTTTATTATCTTTTATATATAAAGCTGACTCTGTGAAACGCATAAGAATTCCAATGTACCTGTACTACAATGTACCTGTGCAAATGGCAATACATTCTGAATTCAATTCAAATTCAAATTCACACTGTTTGCACACCAAAACACCACAAAAACGACAATAACTGCCGAAAGCATGTGAATATGAGGCACGTGATTGGATGTCTGTTGCTAAGCACCTAGCCGCTGTTTGCTGTAACATTGTTACACAGATCCATGTCACACTGTTTGCACACCAAAGCAGGGCTCACACCGCAAAATCCACAACAACCCAGGGTTAAGCACAGTGCGAAAAGCCCTTGTGAATGTGTTTATTTAGTGTACACAAGGTAAGTTACAAATATAGTTTGACTGAAAAATCAATGTTAAAACCAAACCTGCACCCTTGTCTCATGCTGTCTCACTTTCATTCATCCTTCTTGCTCTTGCTCACACTTCTTTCAGCATTATAAATGCATGTAGCTGCAGGTGCATCACAAAGAGTGATTGTCAGCTTTCTATTACAGACTTTGTGCCATCTTGTACAGAACACACTGTACATGATTAATGCTACATCAGCGAAAATGTGAAGCAGTTTTAAAATATTGATTGTACTTAGTGGAAGAATGGCAGGGCAGGCCTGGCAAGTCTCTGCTTGTATATGGTTATGTATTTGTCTTCAGACCATTTTATAAACTAAGACTCACCTGAATACATTAATTAAAGAAGGAAAGTGAAACATTTGAAGATAAATGAAGGTCCAAACAATATTGTACCCCACTAACATTCATGATATGCACGTAAAAAACAAACAAACAAAAAATGAAATCCCCCAAACTATATGTTGTGTTTCCAGGAAAGAAATGCTGACAAGTTTTGGAATGCCATGTGGGTAAGTAATGACAGAATGTAAATTATGCAACTATGCCTTTAATGTTATAAATCAAACGTAACGAGTAGCTTGTTAAATTAAACATGAAACGCACTACATTTTACTTCCCTAATGTGATGCAGTTATTACAATTCGATATAAGATTACAAAGGCAGATATTTTTCTTCCAGTGAAATAGCGTTCTAAGATGAATTGTGCACAATAAAACAAGAACATGCTTTAAGAAAATAAATATGATTTTGTTTTATGTTAACTTGGTTCAGCTGGCTTTTGCTGCTGCACCCCCAATGGCTATTAGTCAACTTTTGCCAATGAGCCAACATCATTTTCTTTCCATATGGCGACTATTAATTCAAGTTTGAAGGAATAATTTTATGTAATTAATCTTTCTCCTGGCTAAATGATGTGGGTTTTTCAAAAACACATATTGACTATTTAATACACACATAGTAGGAATGAAGACAAATTCAGAGGGAAGTGAATGCTGAAGTGAATGCTGGATATCAGTGAAAATTTTAAAATGGAAAATAGATTTCTTTATAGCAGTGAAGTGAGTGGCTGCATCGTATTAATGTTTAATATCTTGTTTCGAACTTTCTAGGCAATCCAATTAAAATATAGAGCACACACATGACTCTGACACAGAATCGGATCACGACACTTTACGGCACACACGGCAACGGCAAACATGCTGATCACTTCCGGTTTGTCGTTGACGCGTGTTCTGAGCTGAATCTCCGTCAAGCCAATTATTTATCATCTATTTTCTATCTTAAATTCCGATTTTATACACAATAATTTGTGTTTCTATAATGTGTGAATATATCCCCGATCGCATTCTGCAACGAGAATAATCAGAGCAGCTTGTTATCGCAAGTTTTATTTTGATTTCCCGAGTACGCTATTAGCTTATAGCCCGTTAGCAAAGCCAGCGCGGGTGCCGCTAACACAGCTAATACCCCTTTTTACACACGCATACACACATTTAACACTGTTTCACTGTTACTTGCTTAAATGGATTTGTGTCTACCTTTGTGTGCAGGTGAGGACACGTTCGAGCTGCATTCGGCGCAGCTCGAGCTGGAGGCCGTGGAGAGACGGATCCGCGAGCTGCTTGGGAAACAGGCCCAGCTGAGGAAACGGATAGCAACGCTGGAAACATCTCGGGCTGACGCTCATAAGTCCGGGGTAAGTATGCAGCGCGCTGCTAACACTCCCATCACCTCTACTCCGTGTGTTTCTCTGCACAGGCCCCGTGCACCCGGGACGCGATCGTCACAGATGGCCTTCACTCCGGCACCGGGAAACCATGGACCCTGGGTGCAGCAGCGGAAGACGCGATCCAGGCCCCGGGCGACGACTTCTCCCCCTCCGGTCTTCGACATCTCATCCCGGAACCGCTTCGCCCCTCTCTGCGAGACTGATCGTGATGCTGTGGTCATCGAGACTCAATTGTCCGGCATGTCCGTGCTACGCTAGCTGAAGGTAAAGTGCACACCCATTGTCTCCCTGGTGCTCGTGTTCTTGATGTTTCTGTGCAGATACCCGCGATCCTGAAGGATGACGAGAGCGTTGCAGCTGTTGTGATTCACGCGGGGGCTAACGACACCAAGCTGCGGCAGACGGAGACACTGAAGAGGGACTTCAGGAGCCTGATCGAGACGGTACGCAGCACATCGCCCGCGGCGACGATCATCGGGTCAGGACCTCTTCCCACGTATCGACGAGGACACGAACGGTTCAGTAGACTGTTTGCTTTAAATGAA
This sequence comes from Ptychobarbus kaznakovi, assembly GCA_027422405.1. Classification (NCBI taxonomy): domain Eukaryota; kingdom Metazoa; phylum Chordata; class Actinopteri; order Cypriniformes; family Cyprinidae; genus Ptychobarbus; species Ptychobarbus kaznakovi. The sequence goes on from CM049811.1 coordinate 1,943,794, forward strand.
TGGTTGTTTTCATGGTGTACAGAGCAGAAAATTCTCTTTGTCAATAATTGGAATCTTTTCTGGGAGCGTCCTAGGCTATTTCGTGCTGATGGCCTGCACCCCAGCAGAGTCGGTGCGGAACTCCTGTCGGACAACATCACCAGAACGCTACGCTCTATCTGACTAGTAAGCCAATTCTCCAATAACAGCTATGATGACTTTTGTTCTACCCACTTAAATGATAAAGGTACTTGCAGTGTCCAATCTATACAGACTGTGTCTGTTCCCCGAATAGTGAGTTCAAAATATAAATTTAATGCAGGATCTAGAACAAATTTGATCGTGATTAAACCAGAAAAATGCAAAATAAATGAACAAAAACAATTTTTAAAACTTGGGCTCCTAAATATCCGATCACTCACACCGAAAGCAGTTATTGTAAATGAAATAATCACAGATAATAGTTTTGATGTACTCTGTCTGACTGAAACCTGGCTTAAAACAAATGATTATTTTGGTCTAAATGAATCTACTCCACCAAACTACTGTTATAAGCACGAGCCACATGTGACTGGTCGCTGCGGCGGTGTCGCAACAATATATAGTGATTTTCTCAATGTTACTCAGAAAACAGGATACAGGTTTGACTCATTCGAAATACTTATGCTCAATGTTAAACTGTCAGATAAGCAAAATAAATCTGTCCTATCTCTTGCTCTGGCTACTGTGTATAGACCGCCAGGGCCATATACAGATTTTCTAAAAGAATTTGCAGATTTCCTCTCAGACCTATTGGTTACTGTTGATAAAGCACTAATTGTTGGAGATTTTAACATTCAGGTTGATAATACAAATGATGCATTAGGACTTGCGTTTACTGACCTAATAAACTCTTTGGTGTCAAGCAAAATGTCACCGGGCCCACGCATCGTTTTAATCATACGCTAGATTTAATAATATCGCATGGAATTGATCTAACTGATATAGATATCATACCTCAAAGTGATGATGTTACTGACCATTTCCTTGTATCATGCATGCTGCATATTACTGATATTAACTATATGGCTCCGCGTTATCGTCCAGGCAGAATTATTATTCCAGCCACTAAAGACAGATTCACAAATAACCTGCCTGATTTATCTCAACTGTTCTGTGTACCCATAAATACAGATGAACTAGACACAATTACTAGCAACATGGGAACTATCTTCTCCAATACGTTAGAAACTGTTGCACCCATCAAATTAAAAAAGGTTAGAGAAAAACGTGCTGCGCCATGGTACAACAGTTATACCCATTCTCTCAAGAAAGAAACTCGTATTCTTGAGCACAAATGGAGAAAAAGTAACTTGGAAGTCTTTAGAATTGCGTGGAAAAACATTATGTCCAGCTATAGACAGGCTCTAAAAACTGCAAGAACCGAGTATATCCGCAAACTCATAGATAATCACCAAAACAATCCAAGGTTTCTATTTAGCACAGTGGCTAGATTAACAAATAAACAGATGTCACCCGATCTAAATATTCCCTCACAGTTTAATAGTAATGACTTTATGAATTTCTTTACTGATAAAATAGATAATATCAGAAATACAATAACAAACGTAGATTCTACAGCATCTAGTACTTCAGCATCATTCATCGCACCCAAAGAAAAACTGCAGTGCTTTACAACTATAGGACAGGATGAGCTAAATAAACTTATTACTGCATCTAAACCAACAACATGTTTATTAGATCCTGTACCCACTAAACTATTGAAAGAGTTGTTACCTGTTGCAGAACAACCGCTTCTCAATATTATTAACTCCTCGTTATCTTTAGGTCACGTCCCAAAACCATTTAAGCTGGCAGTTATTAAGCCTCTTATTAAGAAACCAAAATTAGATCCTTGTGAACTGGCAAATTACAGGCCCATCTCAAATCTTCCGTTTATGTCGAAAATATTAGAAAAAGTAGTGTCTGCTCAACTGTGCTCCTTTCTGCAAAAAAATGATATCTATGAAGAATTTCAGTCAGGTTTCAGGCCCCGCCATAGCACAGAAACTGCACTTGTTAAAATTACAAATGACTTGCTTCTTGCATCAGACAAAGGCTGCATCTCGTTGCTAGTTTTACTTGATCTTAGTGCTGCGTTCGACACTATAGATCATGACATACTGATAGATCGATTACAAAACTATACAGGTATTCAAGGGCAGGCTTTAAGATGGTTTAGATCCTACCTGTCCGATCGCTACCACTTTGTTTATTTAAACGGGGAGTCATCTCAATTATCACCAGTAAAGTATGGAGTACCACAAGGATCTGTCCTAGGTCCTCTATTATTTTCATTATATATGTTGCCCCTTGGTAATATTATTAGAAAATACGGGATTAGTTTCCATTGTTATGCTGATGACACTCAAAATATCTCAACAAAACCAGATGAAACTTTTAAACTATCTAAGCTAACAGAGTGTGTTAAAAATATAAAAGATTGGATGACCAGTAATTTTCTCCTATTAAATTCAGATAAGACCGAGATATTACTTATTGGACCTAAAAACAGTACACAGAATCTCTTGGATTACAATTTGCAACTAGACGGATGTAATGTTACTTCCTCTACAGTTAAAAATCTGGGTGTTATATTAGACAGCAACCTATCTTTTGAAAATCATATTTCCCATGTTACAAAAACAGCATTCCTCCATCTTAGAAACATTTCCAAGCTACGGAACATGTTAAGTGTTTCTGATGCAGAAAAGTTAGTTCATGCATTCATGACCTCTAGACTGGACTATTGTAATGCACTGCTAGGTGGTTGTCCTGCATCTTCAATAAACAAGCTACAGATAGTACAAAATGCTGCGGCTAGAGTCCTTACCAGGTCAAGAAAATATGACCATATTACTCCAATTTTACAGTCTCTGCACTGGCTACCTATTAAGTTTCGTATCAGTTACAAAATATTATTACTTGCCTATAAGGCCCTAAATGATTTAGCTCCTGCGTACCTAACTAATCTTCTATCACGCTACAATCCAACCCGCTCCCTAAGGTCGCAAAACTCTGGACTCTTGGTAGTACCTAGGATAGCAAAGTCCACTAAAGGAGGGAGAACTTTTTCATATCTGGCTCCTAAACTCTGTAATAGCCTTCCTGATAACGTTCGGGGTTCAGACACACTCTCTCTGTTTAAATCTAGATTAAAGACGCATCTCTTTAGCCAAGCATTCATATAATGCATCTCACAATCTTGTACTGCCAGTCTATCTGAACAAATGCACATTATTATGCTTTAGCTTGGGTTATACTGATAATTTCATCCAGGGTTATTCCTGGATGGAACAACTGCTACGCTAATTGTCTTACTGTTTCTATGTTACTGCCACGGGATTAACATCCCGTGGTAGCTAGGAATTACACAAGCTTCAGTCTGGATCCTACCCTTAAACGATTGAGATGACCGAACACCTGAGAAGAGGCGATGACAACCCCTCCGAGGACCTCAGAGGAAGCCAACCATCAGCGATTATACTGACTTAACCAAAGTCTGCCATAAATGGAGGATCAGCACCTGGAGACAACCTCTACAGCCCCTACAGCCCTGAACTACAGTGGAGTCTAGGACACATAGATGAGCCCCAGAGACAGATCTCCAGTGAGGACCTCGTCACCTAGACATCCATCGGGGAAAGACCCCTGGAACCAGTGGACCACTTACACTCTGACTTTGCTGCAGTTGGAACAAACTACTGGTTCGTCTGGCCAGAGGGGAACTGGCCCCCCGACTGAGCCTGGTTTCTCCCAAGGTTTTTTCTCCATTCTGTCACCGATGGAGTTTTCGTTCCTTGCCGCTGTCGCCTCTGGCTTGCTCAGTTGGGGACACTTCATTTCCAGCACAATCATCGACTTGATTGCACAGATATTATAAACTGAACTAAGCTGGACAATGCCATTACTAAATTCAATAATGAAATGCATTCAACAGATAATTGAGTGTTAAATCCTGTCATTTTACATTATTGACACAATTTGCCTATTTTGATATTGTGCAGTGCTTTGTTACAATTTGTATTGTTAAAAGCGCTATATAAATAAAGGTGACTTGACTTGACTTGACACATGTTGCAAAGTTTCGGGAATGACATCTGAATATATATGCGGTATTCACTCTCGAGGAAGCAGGGCTTGACATAGTGATAACCATAGCAATAGACGAGACAAAATATGTGAAAACGTGCATTAAGACTGGAGCACCCATAGTAAGTAATATTAATATTACTAATATTATTTCTGGAACCTGGTTGGTACACTTTTATTGTATAACTACATACAAAACAACAAAATACAAATTCACTAATTAAAATAATTTAATAAATGCATATTTACAATTTAAGCACTTAACTAAAATAAGTATTAATAAACTAAATAACTAGAGAAGGCTGACTATAATCAGCTTGCTTCCATTTAGTGAGAAAAGCCTACTCTTCACCTGAATAAGAAAAACAAAGCTCCTCTGGTCTTCAGTGATGCGAGGACAATGTTTGAGTGTACACGTAATATCTGAGCGAGAGCAGAGCCAATTCATGAAAGAACAATGTATATTTAAAAGCACATGTCCAGTTTTGTGTGAGTGAAGGAAATCTGCTTGCGAGTGGAGAGATTTGTGCTCATGCATTACATGGATCACGTAACATTATGCGCTGTCGACATTGAAATTAAGATCACGCTATAGAGACTGCCTAAAATGAAATATAAAGAGAAGAAAGCGGCCCTAGGCAGATGCCTACACATGCCAGGATCTGCCACTGCCAGATGCAGTTAGAAATGTACTAAAAACAAGCCTATCGCAAGACATCTGGCAGGGGGGGCACCTGGGGTGGCCAGCCAAATTTCAGAGGGGCCGGTGCCACCCATGGCCACCACATAGACATGCCTCTGGTGATCATTAAGATATTATTTTTTTCATAGTGGGAGCTGTGTGATGTATGTCATCATTATGTTCCTCAGTATCTTGCCAATGAAAGCTCAAAGCATGGCATGTTGGCTTTTTACTCATATGGCATACATTCATGACAGCTAGAATTTTTGAATTAGTGTCTTGCGATGATCTCCCAAATTAATTATCTCCTATAATCAATATAATAAAGGTCTGAGTAATTTAACTTTGAAAATCAGCAGGTGGTGTAGAAGATGTAATAACCTGAGGAGGCAAACATTATTGATCCATGATTCACCCATGACACTGTTATTTGGTGCTGATAGTGCTTGTTATTTAGGGTGTATTCACACTTGTCTTGTCTTGTTTGGTTTGATTAAAATTAACTCTGGTTTGTTTCCCCCTATGGTGCGGATCTTTTGGGCAGGTGTGAATACAGCAATCGCACTCTGGTGCACAACCAAACAACCGAACCAAGACCCAGCTGAAGAGTTGGTCTCGGTTCGTTCCCAAACAAACTCTGGTATGGTCCGTTTAAAATGTGAATATGAACTGGCCTCGATCCGACCCAATTGCAGAAAGCACGCTCAGAAACGTACAGCTCGTGCGTATAGTACTGTTGTTTGCATTTCAATCGCTTCAATCACTTGTTTAAATTGCAATGCTTAAAAACATGTGCAAATTCTGAGTTTTCTTGACCATAGCGCCCACAGCAACATGACATGAGCACACTAAATAGGCTTGCCGCAAAGCCCCAGCAAAAGTTACAATGAATGTGTCTGGGGAAAATAGTAAGGAGATATTTGAATTATTTATTAATAAACTAGTGTTTCTGAGTCGGTGTCACAAAGATGAAGTTAAAAATCCTGACTCGCCATCTCTTTAGAAATAAATGCATCTTTACGGATTATAACGAAAGAGTTTTTGTTTCGGATATGAATTACTTAATTTTGTAGTAATTCAAAGCTTTCTATAGATATAATTATCATGTCTTTAAGGAAAATATTCACTAAGTTTCAGGTAATTTTTGTGAAGCTCTCCTGTTCAAGACTGGGACGGTAAGCACATTCCATTCGTTTTTTTTTTATACACTACGTTTTGTTGATATTGTGAGTGCACAAAATACAAAATACTAATCAAAAATAACTACCTTTACAGTTCCGAATGATGTTTGTACTTACCTTACCTTACCTTATTTAATTTGTTTCCACTGATGTCCTGAAGCGCTCTTCAGCTTCCACTCTCCGCATAAATGATTGGATATACGCCTAATAGCACACATTTATCTAGGTTAAATGATTAAATTAACATTTTGATATGCTTTAAATATTTTATATCTATAGATTTTATTTTCAGCAAGTCGTAATTACATCGTATGACATTGTCTTATTTGATGCTCATAAGTTTCTTCATATTGCGTTAGTATCTCATTACAGCATATCAGTAAAATAATAAAAATTGCACTACGAATGTATGATTCTGTTTTCCTTGCTTGAGAATTTATGTCCAATGAATGGATGACCTTAGCACACGTGTGTTTTTTTTGCAAAAAGGGCAGTGTGAAAGTGAACCGCACCAAACAAAACAAAACAGAAATTATATTTGGTTCGGATCAAATCAAGTGAACCATCGGACTTTCCTGGTGTGAATACACCCTTAGACTGCTAGTTACATCAGAGAAACTAACTACTTTTAATGCTTTGATGTTTTAGTTTCAAGAGAGAATTTGTGAAACCTTATCATCAGTACACTCAGTGCTTGAAGTAAAAGAAAATAGTTCTGAACTAAATGTACTGCATGTATCCATGTTCCTGATGGACACACAAACACCGCTAGGGTGTCAGCAGTCCCCTTGATGTTGAAGAGGATTGAGCTTGAGCGGTTCAAGGGGAGGGCAGTCTGTTTCTCACGATTTATTCAGAGTGGGATCTTTTACCCTGACTCAATCACTGAAACTAATTTAGTGCACTGTATGCTTAAAATCATTCAACAAAACCACCACCTCCTAAACCACATGATTGGTCCAAGTCATAATGGATGGATGGGTGCTGTGAATATTTCCCAAAGTACATTCACAGTGCTGCTCATCCATGAGCAACTTCCTTGGACTTCACAACATAAGCACAACAAGCACTGAATCACTCAACTGGCTTACGTTAAATAATATATATAAATTATCGAAGAGGAAGTAATGCATTTGTAGAGGCGTGATCTCAGCCTGGACATCCACTCCTCCGAACCACAAGAGGACACTCTCACCAGACTACTAGGACTATGCTACATGTATGTCTGTGCATTTCTTGGTAGTAGCAACTCTCTGTGCTTGTCCTGCATCAGCAGCACATGTGTAGAAGATCTGTTCTGCCAAGACCAAACGCATTAACATATTCATTAACATACTAAAATTTACTCTGAGAGTCATCGTGACAGAAATGCAGATCTGGATTACCTGTTCAGTGTCCCTCTCAGACCCTTTCCTCGTTCATTAACTGGGTGTTTAATATGGATTTGGATTGCTTGATTGAGATATTTAATAAGAAGATGCTAACTCATCAGGGTTGTAAAAGGTGACATACATGCCGTTTTGATACTTGAGAAAGTTTTTTTTCTTATTCTTGTCTATGTTGCTGCTGTCGTAGTAATCTCAGTAGTGACTCCTATAGTAACTCACTCTGGTAATGAAATGTGTTTGTTACTCCAAAAACTTTGCAGTACATGGATGTTGTTCCTCTTAGAAGCAAATAACAAACACGATTTTTCTTCACATTGTGATTGGATTATATGTAGAAAGCGAGCAAAGAGTCCTGTTTCAACAAAATCTCATTAGAATTTGTATGGTTCCTCTGGAATTCTGTTTTGCTATTTATTATTGTAGCCTACTATTTATTTTCACGTAGTATCATTATTTTGGTAAATACTAAGGTCAGGTAAATATCAGAACTTCTATCATTAATTATGAAACAAGTTTAGTGCAGATTTTTGTACAAATTTTGCAAATTTTTTTAAACAATATTTTGCTTTTGAAAGGATGGGAATATACCTATATATCTTTAGTTTCTTTAATATTCTGTAATATTCTAGTGCTTCCTGGAACATTCCAGAACAATGGCAAAGATCATCTAGTGTACACTTCTGAAGTTTTGGATGACTGATTTATTTAACTGTTCATGTTACAGTTGTTGTAAGCTCAGTATTATGCATGCCTTTTTTATGCATGAGTAATGATAAATGAACTGGATGAGTTGGAACAAATGTAATTGTTCTTACTAATGGTCATCATCTTACCAATGTACATCTCAATATTTAAAGAGTTGGAAAAGGGAAAAACTGTTAATTATGCACAAAAAGTAAGATGATAAAACTCTGCAAAGATACATTACAAATAAAGGTGAAACAAAACGTTTTAGAGAAAACAAAATATTTGTGGTGTAATCCATTAATCTGATTAGACACTGCACAAACAATCTCAATCACTTCACCATGTCTTGGCTTTGTTTGTTATAATGAGAGAATCTGTTAGCGAGTAGAACTTCTGAAAACAAAAAGTGTTGGAAGAATACCTAGCAGATTCTGACTAACCTTTAGTAAACTCCCCTGATTGGCCATTTCTTTCAACAAAAATTTCACTCAACGCTAAAAAAAACACACATTGTAAATAGAACATTTTACCTTTGTAATTAGAAAGCAGAGCACACACAGGAGTGTCTGAAAGCAGTTGCTGTTTAGCATGTACACAATTGAGTTGGTACTGGTACTGGTAAAAAAAAAGACAAAAAAAAGACCCCAAACAATTTTAAAATCTCATCAGATCACCTGTTTTGGATTTAAAACAGTGTATTTGCTGAAAAGTGACAATTTTGCATCCCTGAATAAACATTTGCGTACTGATCTGGAACGTCCATTAAAGCCTAATTATTTGTTATAAAGTCTCTGCATTTTGCAAAGCCAAATGTCATTAAACACAGCTGATAATTTTTCATTCTAGTTTTGTCCTCTTCCATCTGTTACATGAGAAATGAGGCAGCAGAAACTGAGTCATTTTTGCGCAGTCTTCATCTCCATCTTATCTCCTGGCATTTTTCTATCAAAATGCAAATGCTCTCCAGCATCTCTCATTAATAACAATTAAATGTCCTCCATAACTTTTCTTTAGCTTGAGACACTTTATTCCAACTAACAAATGTGACTAAATCTGAGCAACGCTGACTTCAGATTCTTTGTCTTTCATGACAGTTTTCTCTATTACCCATGATGCCGAAACAATCCTCGTTGTGGAGAATCTCCTGAAGACGAGCTCCATGGTGCTGTTTGCACTTGTAGAATGAAATGAAGCATGCAGGGAAAGCTGAGAGCGACCAGAAGCTAAAGAAGCTTTCTGAAGTCATCTGTGTGGGGTGAGGAGCCACGCTGCTACATTCAGCTACAGCAGAAAGCTTGTGATTTTGTTAGGCCAGGGAAATTACAGGGAAGCACTCATGCTGTTTACTGATTGTAGCACTCATGAGAGGCCAGTAATGAGACATTGCCGCTGCAGTGGATTTTTCACACTTGCAGGAAGAGCTTTTCTGTCAATTTTTGGATCAGACATCTAAACTCACCCTCCGATGCATTAAACCGTCTGTGTCATTGTGTTTAGTTTGTATTTGTTGGCAGTTAAAACAATTAAAATTCAGTTAGAGACGATGCCTTCAACTCACGTCAGAATTACCATATTTCAGACCAGTGCACACAAAGCCCAATCCTACCTTACACACTGTAGCCATCTGTCACAGCAGACAAACTTTTCTGTTTCCTTATGTAAGTTTATGGAAATCATGTGTATTTAGATACAAAACAATGATAGAGACACATTTATATAATGTTACGACCCGTCTAGGGCCAGCCATAATGTAAATTAAATGTGCTCTCACTCCCAAGATAGCATCAAGCAAAAGGTACATTTATTAACAAATTTATAATGAAAAATAGTAACAAAGGGGACAATTTCAGGAGTGGACAAGGCCAAAATAACAAACAGAAATAACGTCCCAGGTTATGTATGTAACAGTGGTTCCACTAGGTAACGAGACACTGCGTCAAAGTGTCATGTCCTACATAGGTACACCTGCTAGAAAGGCCTTGGAGGCCGCCATACTTCTAGGAGAGTGAGCCTTGACCCCCAAAGGTAAGGGGAGATCAGAGGACTTATAGATAACTGTGATGGCATCCACTATCCACTGACTAAGGGTCTGCTTGGAAGCGGGAAGACCCTTTTTAGGGAGACCGTAGCATACCAGCAGTTGGTCTGCCCTTCTCCACAGGGCAGCTCTGTGGATGTATGAGTCCAGTGCTCGCCCTGGACACATACAATTAAGCCTCTTCTGGTTGGGCTCCCTGAAGGGAGGAGGACAAAACACCTGGAGTATAACAGGTTGTGGTACAGAGGAGGGGACCTGCATGAGGGTACAAGAAAACTTTGGCAAGACCGGGCGCAAAGTCAAGATAAGAAGGGGCCACAGAAAGGGCCTGCAACTCTCTTCAGAGAAGATAATGCTAAGAGAACAAGCACCATCTTTAAGGTAAGAAGACGTTATGATATAACGTCTTCACCTTGAGGTGAAGCCTCCATTCCCCTGTGCCCCCGCCCCTGCCTCGACAGGATGTCTGCTCCTGGAATATAGACTGCTCTCTGCGAGAGGAACTTGTGCTGGGACCACACAAGGATCTGGTGCGCAGCTTGTATATGGGGTGCGAACGCAGACATCCCTGGTGTTTATAATAAGAAACCACCGCTGTGTTGTCGGTGCGTACTAACACATGGTGATTTCTTAGGTCCTGAAGAAAGTGTTTGAGTGCTCGAAACACGGCCAGCATCTCCAGGCAGTTGATGTGCCAAGTGACATGATGACCACTCCATAGACCGTGGGCAGGGTGGCCAGTCATGACGGCTCCCCAACCGGTCAGGGATGTGTCCGTTGCTAGCGTTACCTTGATCACGCGAAGAGGGTTTCCCCTTGGGGAGAACCCTTTGGTCTTGAGCCACCACTCAAGGGGTCTCATGTACAGCAGGCCAAAAGGTATCACGTTGGATGCAGCTGCCATCAGACCCAGCATCTTTGAAAATGCTTGACAGTGAATGACAGGCCTTCTCTGACTCTCCTGACTTTAGTGAGAATCGACTTGATCCGATCAGGAGACAAACGTCCCCTGCAGAGGTGGAAAGTAACGAATTACATTTACTCGCGTTACTGTCATTGAGTACTTTTTTGTGTACTTGTACTTTTTTAAGTTAATTTTTTTTATCTGTAATTTTACTTTTACTTAAGTATATTTGTGGAAGATTGTACTTCGCTACATTTTAAAACACATTCGTTACTGAGTAAAAAAAAATCGCTCCGTGGAAAAACTGCAGCAAATAATGGGCAGAAGAAGAAACTGGCGCTAAAAAAACAAGAACGATGCAGACGACAAGACAGGCTTTTTAAGGGCGCTCACATATCTCGCGTCTTTCGCGCTTAAGTTCGTTATTTCAAATGTAGACGCGCGGTATGCGCGCTCATAATGGAAAGCGACGCAGTCGCGGTGCGACGCGCTCGTTTTTTTCCAGGCGCGTCCGCGCCGCATCGAGATAAAAACATCTCAACTTTTCAGAATGCCCGCAAGCGCAACCGCAGTCATGTGACGAAATTACCTTCTTGTAACGAGAGCGCAGCTGATGGTTGCTTAGCAACGACAAATGCCTCAGGAGCGCAACCCCCGAGCGCTTTGGAAAAAGGAGAAAAGCAGTGCGCCTAGCGTTTTCCATGCTTTTTTAGGCGCGATATGTGAACCGCCCCTAATGGTGCAGACCCAGCTGAAAAAACAAACCCCTCATATTCTGCTGAAGTTGAATTTGAAGGAAATGAAGTGAACCCCTGGCCATATATTCATGCTCTATATGCATGTAAGCTGTGTTTGCCTCGGGAGACCGAACTAGCAACTTATAACATCTCGACATCAACCCTTCGCAAACATGTAGAGGTAACGTAACGTAAATACTTACATCATTGCATTGGTGGTTAATACAAACGAAGCTTTGACGGTTTTAAACGTTTGACGTTTTGCACAAATGAGCCAAAAAGACAGTGTGCAGGGTGTGCAATATCATCTGAGATAATATATAACTTAATTGTTTTGTTTTAACGGGAGTGCTTTCTTTCACTGCGCGATTCAGTCTGTAAAATGCGTTTTAGAATGATCACAAAATTGAAGATATAGAAGCAGAAAATGTATATATTTATATAATTTAATATAGTTAGTCAACATCACACGAAGAATGCAGTTTTTTCTCCAAAAAATCACCATGATTAATCATAGCACTGTATTTTTCTTTTACACAGTTCAAAAAACAATTAGTTAATTAAGAGACTCGTTTTAGAGACACCATTTGCCTTTTTTTGCTCTATTCGACAACAAAAAATAATTCCAAACACAGTTTTGCATCTCTGACTCTGAGCAATGACGGTGTTTTGTTCCTGAATGAATTAACCGTTTAAATGATTCTGTTCAATCGCAATGACTCTCTTATGAGTGACTTGCTGACACCTATTGGTGGTTCTAATTTAACATTTAAAGTATCTTTTGATTATTATTATTTTTTTATCTAATGACTATTTAACATTTGTGACCCTGGCCTGGAGCACAAAACAACCAGTCTTAAGTCGCTGGGGTATATTTGTAGCAATAGCCACAATACATTGTATGGTTAAAATTATAAATATTCATTTTATGCCAAAATCACTAGCATATTAAGTAAAGATCATGTTCCATTAATATATTTTGTAAATTTCCTACTGTAAATATATCAAAACTAAGAGCTTAATTTGAACAACTTTAAAAGGAATTTTCTCAATATTTGGATTTTTTGCACCCTCAGATTCCAGATTTTCAATATATGTCCGATCATAACAAACCATACATCAATGGAAATATGATTTTTCAGCTTTCAGATGATGTATAAATCGCAATTTAGGAAAATGGACCCTTATGGTTTTTGTGGTTCAGGGTCACATTTTATGTCTTATTTATCAAAACATTATTTCTGCATTTGTAACTGCAGGCTAAATGCATTCATGTCAGTGTGTAATACATCTAAATGCACTTCAGATGAAGCTTCAGTGTTTCCTCTGCATTGCAAAGATTAATTTTGTTGATACTGAGTTTAATTTGCCTGGGAAACAGCCCAAATGTCTTATAATTCTAATTAACTGATTCTTTAATTAAAAACACCTAGTTTGAGATTTATATATGCCCATATCCCAGTGTGTCAAACTCAGTTCCTGGAGGGCCACAGCCCTAAAGAGTTTATTCCCAACCCCTGCTCCAACACACACACCATGTATTTTCAAATAAGCCTAAATGATTAGTTTAGCTGATCAGATGTGTTTAATTAGGGTAATATCTACACTGTGTAGGGCTGTGGCCCCAGGTACTGAGTTTGACACCTTTGGTCTATCTCTGTTTTTTCCCTCCCTCTCATTGTTAAAATGTAACTAAGTAATTTTACTCAGAGTAAATTTTTAAATGAGCTACTTTTTACTTTTACTTGAGTATATTTTTAGACTGGTACTTTTACTTGTACTTAAGTAAAATTTCAGTAATGTAATGGTACTTTTACTTGAGTAGAATATTTTTGTACTCTTTCCACTCTGGTCCCCTGCATCGTGGTCGAATCCCACACCACGCCTAGATAAGTGGTTCTCTGTAATGGAGAAAACACACTTTTTCTGCATTTAGTCTAAATACAACTTTCATTTGAGCCAGAACGACATCTCAATGTCAAAACGCCATCTGCTCTGAATGAGCTTAAATCAACCATCGTCGATGTAATTGAGTATGCGATACCCTGGAGTCGCAGAGCAGCCAGAGCAGCATCCACACACTTCGTGAAAGTTCGGGGTGAGAGTGCTAGCCGGCGGGAAGAACCCGAGATTTGTAAGCTTGCCCCTGAAACAAACCTCAGGAACTTCCTGTGACTGGAAAGGATGGAGACATGGAAATAAGCAGCTTTTAGATCTATCGTGACAAACCAGTCCTCGAACCTGATCTGAAACACGACCTGTTTGACAGTGAGCATTTTGAACTTCAGACTCAGATGAGCGGTTCAATAGCCGCAGATCTAAAATTGAACATAACCCCCATCCTTCTTTGGAACAATGAAGTACCGCTGTAGAACCTGGACTTTCTGTCGAGAGGAGGTACCACCCTCGATGGCCTCCTTCCTTGAGAGAGTGATCACTTCTTGTTCTAATATCAGAGCCTGCTCGGACTCACTAATTTGAGAAATATTCATTTAAAAGGCGGCGGCAGAGCACCGAACTGAATGCGATAGCCTTTTTGCAACAGTCTGCAGGACCCAACGAGATACATTTGGCAGTAGTTTCCACGCTGCTAAATAATCTACCAAGGAAGCCTAAGGGAGTCTCTCGAGACTGACCTCTGGTGTGCCTGAGCTGCTAGATCGATGCCCTGAAACGGTGGACTAGCAGGAAACAACTGAAGTAGCTGCTCGAGAGACCCCGGATGGGGTGGCGAGGCTCTCAGCTCTGCTACGATTCCGGGCGGAAAGAACTGAGAGAAGCACTCGCGGGAGACCGCTGCGCCCTGGAACTCTGGGAGGGTGCAGAACAATCTCCAGATGGCGCTGAGAAGAGACGGACACCGTGTAATGCGGTGTACTCCGCTCTTCCCCACAGGGGCCGCCCTCAGCATTTCTGATCTGTAAATGTAGAGGACCGCTTCGTCGAGGACTTCCTATACTGAAGCACGGCCCTCAGATCGGCTTTGTCCCAGAAGCCCCCACTTTTAGAGCATTGTCGACCTCGGTCCCACTGCAGGGGACATGAGAGGCAACGCTCTATTTTTGAATCTCCTAAATGAGGAGCTGGTACACGGTTGGGTGCTAACCGCCCAACAGCCCCCAGAACAAAAGAATGGCGAGGTGAAACCGCTGAAATGCCCTCGCCTGTTTACGAGCCTCCTGGTATCTTTCGACGACTGAGTCGACAGCGTCGCCAAACAGACCAGAAGGCGTAAGCGGGGCGTCCATTAGGAAGACTCTGCCCTTCTCCTTCATATAGGACAGAGTCAACCATTAAAGCCTCTCTGCCACCACCAGTCATGTGCCCAATGGCACGGGCGGTCTCTTTGATGCAGAAACTCCAGCACTGTACCAACTGGGCAGTTAACTGGGTATAGCGTGTTGTCTCCGCACCAAGAAGTGAAAAGCTTCCACTTCAAGGCGTACAGTTTCCTCGTTGAGGGAGCTCTGGATTGGAGGATGGTCTCAACAGCCTCGGTTGAGAGACCGGAGGCTATGAGTTGTGCCCCCTCAAGAGCCACACCCACAGCTTCATCAATTCCGGGCGGGGGTGTCTTCCTTCCTCAGTGAAAGATAGGTGGAGCGTCGAGTCCTCTCCCTGGGGGGAAGAAACCACAGAGCGGGCTTCCGATCCCAAAAAGCTGGATCTGGTGGGTGAAGAAGAAGAAAGGGACTCGCCCGTCTCCATTCCCTCCACCAGATCTATCTGTGATCCCCACGAATGCAGCCGCACTTATCGCACTATAAGTGTATCGCACTTTAAATAACTAGATTTTGCTGAGCAATGGTTAAAGTGACTGCACCATAATAGTTTGATTTATTTAGTCACTTTGTCCGGTCCAACCAGACAGTTTTGGGGGAGTTCATGTAAACAGCCTTTGTAAACAAGGTGGGCTCTTTGCACTTTTAAAACTTTATGAACATTTCCAAAAATGTCCATAGGACGTTCTGTAAAGCTTGTCTAAATGAGCAATGGGAGTCTGAGTTTTCGGTGTCACCCCTCGACCCCAGGGTAAGACAGAGGCTGCCGGAAGGGTTGGTGACCTATGCAGACAGAGCGACTGTTGACTGTAAAAAAGGCAGAACATTCTACTAATTTAGCCAGTTTGTGAAGCGACATGCTGCCTCAGAGCTGTTTGGTTACGCAAGGCTGAGAATGAGAAAATGCATAAATTACACACATAATGCACACGATTTGCACTTTTTGTCGCAAGAATAATAAAAGCTTCCTGTGTTTGTCTGCAAGTGGAAGCGAAAGAAATATGAAATTGCATGTCTGTTCTAATCCAACCAAAATCACTTGAACTGTCATAATCATAATCATAAATCCTGCTTTTCCAAGTTGTAAGCAGGGGCTCCTCAGAAGATAAAAAGAGAGAGAGTGAAGGGAAAGAACAGAAATTTGTGATTTTGTGCAATTAATTATTAGCTGTTAATGACTGAACATGGGTTTAAACCTGGTTTAGTGAACAAGAACGATGGAGGGAGAAACAATGAACTATGAATATTTCTGCCTCTCATTGCTCTGAATCAATACAAATTTACAGAAATGGAATGCAGTAGAAAACTGAAGTGCTCGTTAAAATCGCAGAGGCTCCTTGTGGTTATGGCTCTGTGAGTATACGGAATTTAATCTGAGATCTTTCTGCTGTTCTCAGGCAAATTTATACTTTTTCTTCACTGTATGGATACCAGATTGTGATTGAGAGGGACAAATAAATATCTGGCTACTGCCAATACTCATTTAACAGTATTACAGACCCGTATCCATTCTTTGGATTCCCATACCCCCCCCCCCCCCCCCCAAACACACACACACACACACAGAGAGAGAGCCAC
>CM049811.1:1960479-2012979 GCA_027422405.1 Ptychobarbus kaznakovi
TCACAAAAGCAACCAAGGCCATATTATGACACTACTGATGATGACATGTGGAATTATTATCCAAAATGAAATGTATTTGAGTATCTGATGGTATTGATGTCCAAGAGATGTGTGTTATGATTTATATTTATGTGTATTATATAATCAATTACAATAGTTAAATATTAACACTTTTAAACATGAAAATTGTTGATGTAGTCTATATGATAACACTGGCTATTTACAAAATAAACAAGGGTTTATGAATGACCCGGGTTACTCACACCAGACTAGCTTCTACACATTTTATTAGGCCACAGATACATTTCTAGAGGTTTGTTTGAGGCATTTTTGTATGCACACTGCAGTAGTCACCAATGAGAACTAAGTAGGCTAATATATATTTAAAATATATATACATTAATTAAAGCCCCACACATGAAATATATAAAAGCTACACATCAAAAAGGAAACACAATGACAACAACAACAACAAAACTATATTAGCCTAGGTTAGCATTAGTTATTCACTTTTTTCCTGTAATTAATCAGACAAAACAGCTTATAGACGATTTGTCCTATTATTACACAAACTATGCATTATTTTGACATTCTTGCAGTTAATGCTTTAATGCTGAACATTGATACTTCCTTACCTTTTTGAAATAATTAATTAAACACTTAGCAATTTGAGGAGCATGCTCTATTTTTTTCAGTTCTATTCGTTTGTGCATTGTTCTAAGGACACGCCCACAACAGGGCAACTAGTGACTATTAATGTAAAATCCACCCACAGGAACAGTTTTCCACTAGTGATGGGAAGTTCAGATCATTTTACTGACTCGGATCTTTGAGTCTCGTTCAGCAAATACATCAAATCTTTTTTTTCGATTTGTTACTTCCCTAACACATCTACTACTTATGAAAACGTTGCTAACACTACACAACAATCAAAAGTATAAGAAACAGAAAAAATAATTAATTGTTTACCTGGGTCTTTAGTCTATGATTAGCTCACTTCACCTCTTACCTTTTCGGAATAATCCATTAAACACGTAGGGATTTGAGGAGCATGCACTAATAATTTCAGTTCCATTCGTTTGTGCATCGTTCCAAGGAAACGCCCACAACAGGCCAACTAATGAATATTAACATAGGGTGTATTCACACCAGGAAAGTCCGATAGTTCAGTTGCTTTGGTCCAGACCAAAGGCAAAAAATTATACATTGTAGCTAGTTTTAGCCGTTTTGGTTACTTTTCACACCACACTGTCTGCTCTGGTCCGAACCAGCTGAAATGAACCAAAATGCAGTCACGTGACAACATCCGCTTCACTTGTTGGCTGGATGTGTCTTTGAACGCATTCCCTAAACTGCTTTTTGATTGGTCAGAAAGAGCGTGCCGCAAGTCACCAAATTTCTATGAGGCTCCGCACCTCTTCACAACCCCAAGTTTGTCCGCGACCTGCCATGCTAAACTACAAACACTTCCTCATCCCATAATGCACAGCGCAGCTGACTACGGCAGCTGGTTTAGTCCAAAAATGCCAAGTTTTATTTTGCAGTTGGGTCTGTTTGAGGTCGTATCGCGTTCTCACCACAAACGAACCGAACCGCTCCAGGGTTCGTTTGAAAGTGTACCGAGACCACCTCTTCAAGGAGGTGCGCTTGTTTGGTGCGCTTTTGGTGTGCACCAGAGTGCGATTGATGTTTCTCACTGGCCCAAACGAACCGCACCAACTCTAGTGCGATTCAACCGAGCTAAATGAGGCAGGTGTGAAAGCACCCATAAACTCAACCCACTAGAACAGTTATTCACAGGAACTGAATATTACACAACACCAGTCAGGCAAGGAAAATGATCTTCTTTCACTTGCCCCTTCAAAAAATGTACTTGTCCCGAACAAGCATTAATGTTGAGCTCTGTTACTATATATAAAAGTCAGCCCGCCAGAGTGGCTAGTGGGAGAGACTGTGTTACCCACCGCAGCTGAAATCCACCTGCATTTGGCGGGTGTTAATGTCAAGCCCTGCAGTATATTGCTGTAGCACCTCTTTTAACGTTCTGCCTTAAACAATTCTTTTGGTACCTGTCTTTTTAAAGCACACCTTTTTAAAAACCAAGTCTGCTCTTATTGGTCTGCCGGCCCAGGCTTTTGTGATTGGTCAGCTGTTAAGAGTGTGTGTTAACTTTATAAGCAGCTGTAAATATTTTATATCTATGGTAACTATGGCTTTAGAAGTTTTTGTTTTTTTTCAGGATAGCAAAAATCACTTTGTAAAATGACGTACACAAATATAATTGCAGGACTACAAATATATAAAAAATACAATAACATAAAGCAAAGTAGGTTCCTTTAAGTTGTCCTAGTTTCCCAAAAAACGAAAATTCTGTCATCTTTTACTCATCATTTGTTCCAAACCTGTATGATTTTCTTTCTTCTCCTGAGCACACAAGAAGGTATTGTAAAGAATTCTGGTTACCAAACAGTTTATGTTCTGCATTGACATGCATGTATTGTATATATATATCTATATATATATATATGTGTAAATAATAAATATAAATAAATATAAATATACTGTGTGTGTATATATCTATATATATATATATATATATATGTACTTTTTTGGTTGATAAGTTCTGCCCAGTAGCAAATCAATGAACACACAGACGACGTCCAGTTTAAAACCCTGTCCATTTAATTAGCTCAAATTCATAAATCCTCCATTGAAATTCCGAAAACTTTTCTTAACCACTTGTTCTAAAAAGATCTGTGTTAGTTGTATTAATTCAGAAACAAAAATGCCTTTTATAGGTTTCCTCACATTGCCTTTGACTGCATATCATTATATTAGACAACTATAGTGCAATTTAGGAACAAAGCTGACATAAAATCAATGTATTTCTATGAAATGTGACATAGACTTGAGCTTTGCTGAATCAGTATCCAATAAATTCCTAAAGTAATGTATGCATTAAAATTCAGAACGTAAGTCAACTGTTTGACAAGATAAATTAATGGACATAAAGGCAAGACCCCACAGCCAAATCTACTTCCAAATAATGATTACGTCCTTTTTTTGGTCTAAAAGAAATAAATGGAGAAAAAAAAAACTTGACCAAGAAAATACAGCCAAATCATCATAATAAAAAGGTTGCAGTGTAGGATTGGATTGATACCAAGTTCTTTGTAAATGTATACCTCAGTCAGCAAATAAACAGCTTCAGGCAATGCTAAAATTGTCAAATTATGGATCTGTACTTAAATCATGACACCCTCTTATACAATGAGCCACAGAGTATGTGGAGCAACCAGAAGGGTAGACAAACGCAGCACTTAAGAGTTTAATTAAAATAAGAAGAAAAAGAAGAAGAATGCTAAAAACATGAAAAAAACTCACATTTATAGTTGTTAAAAGGCTCAGATCAAAACGGAAAAATTAAAGGCAGGTACAAAGTAATCTTCAGCGAAGTAATAGCCATTTAAATAATCTTCAGAGATTAGCCATTAAAAAAAACATCTTCAGAGTCAGAAACCTGACAGGCACTGACTCTAGACTAACCTCGAGCACTATAGCTACGTCCCGCAAAGGGACTGTTGCTCTGGTGGGTGGCCTTAACCGTTTAGCTCCACGAATGAAGTGGGCGACCAGAGGGTACTTTCCCACAGAGACCTAATCAACCAGAGCATGGCAAGCTGAAATGGCAGCCACATAGACTGAGAATATTTTTCTTTTTTGCAGGAACCCCAGCACTGAAACAACCTGGCAGTGAACTGGGTCTGCATGATGTGTCATACACCAACTTTCGAAAACACGCCATCTGAGGGCATAACTTATTCTAGTGGAAGGAGCCCTAGCACTTAACATAGTCTGTACAATGTCGACTGGAAGCCCAGCATCACTTAGTTGATCCCACTCGAGGGCCAGACATGAAGGATCCAGAGCTCAGGCCGGAGATTAAACACTGTCCCCTACACCTGAGAGAGGAGATCTCTCTTGATCAGAATCGCCCACAGCGATATTAGAAGGATTTCAGATCTGAGAACCACACTCTGGTGGCCAACGGGGGCGTATCAGTGAGAGGTGAGACCCTTGTTGATGGACCATGGCCAGGACTCCCGGAAGTAGAATGATCAGGGGAAATGCGTAAAGCATTTTGGGCCAAGTTCAAGTTCAAGTTGAGCTTTATTGTCATTCTATTACATGTGGGGACATACAGTGGATCGAAATGCTGTGCCTCACAGCACCAGGGTGCAACATAAATACATATATACAGCAATTAAGTAATTCAATTAAAGTAAAGTTTTTTTAATATCGCTTTTTACGATGCAATCATTGCAAAGCAGCTTTACAGAAAAGTAAGTTTCCACAATATATTTATATATTGTAAAAACTTAATATATTTAACTTATGGCAAAATTTGGTAATTCTGTATATTTTCTGATGGTTGGCATCCTCTGAGGGGTTGGCATCATCTCTTCTCAGGTGTTCGGTCATCTCAGATCGTTTAAGGGTTGGATCCAGACTGAAGCTTGTGTAATTCCTAGTTACCACAGTATGTTAATCCCGTGGCAGAAACAGAGAAACAAATAGAGACATAATTAGAGTAGCTGTTGTTCCATCCTAGCAAACACTATTTTTTCAACCCAAGCTAAAGAATAATAATGTGTGTTTGATCAGATATAACTGCAGTACAAGATTGTGAGATGCATTATATGAATGCTTGGCTAAATAGATGTGTCTTTAATCTAGATTTAAACAGAGAGAGTGTGTCTGAACCCCGAACGTTATCAGGAAGTCTATTCCAGAGTTTGGGAGCCAAATATGAAAAAGTTCTACCTCCTTTAGTGGACTTTGTTATTCTAAGTACTACCAAGAGTCCAGAGTTTTGCGATCTTAGGGAGCGGGTTGGATTGTAGCGTGATAGAAGACTAGTTAGGTACAAAGGAGCTAAACTATTTTGGGCCTAATAGGTAAGTAATAATAATTTTTAACTGATACGGAACTTATTAGGTAGCCAGTGCAAAGACTGTAAAATTTGAGAAATATGATCATATTTTCTTGACCTGGTAAGGACTCTAGCCGCAGCATGTTGTACTATCTGTAGCTTGTTTATTGAGGATGCAGGACAAGCACCTAGCAGTGCATTACATTAGTCCAGTCTAGAGGTCATGAATGCATGAACTAGCTTTTCTGCATCAGAAACACTTAACATGTTCCATAGCTTGAAAATGTCTCTAAGAAGAATGCTGTTTTTGTAGCATGGAGAATAGGATTTAGTTTCTGTCTAATATAACACTCAGATTTTTGACTGTAGATGAAGTAACAGGACATCTGTCTAGTTGCAAATTGTAATAGGTAATTGTAAAAAGTAAAAGCAGTAAAAACCTATACACAACTAACCTGCTGACAGATTTAGACTATAAATATACTATACATACTGTAAATGGTTACCTATACATAAACAAAAAAATACAAACTATAAAAATGCTTCACATAAATCCTGTACATGTGCAAAGAGAAACATAGTAAGTCAAGCAGCTGGCAGGGGAACATGCATGAGCATGTAAAAACATATGTTACTGAGTCTTTTGTGGGATTATGTACACCCAGCAGTGTGTGTGAAAAATGTGCTCATAGAGGAGAGTGTGTTACTGCAGGTGGTTTGTACAGGCCCACTCACATGTGTGTAGCACACTTCGACTTGCACAATAAACATTTCCATTTTTTTTTTTTTTGATGTGGTAAGGTTGGGGGGTGTTTGGGAGGGGGGGGGGGGTACATGTTTCAGGAGGTAGTGGGTTTGTGTGTGGTTTCAGAGGGGGGGTGGGTGATTTGAGTTCAGGGCTCTCACAGCCTGGGGAAAAAAGCTTTTGAACAGTCTGGCGGAGCGGGCTCTGATGCTCTTGTAGCGTCTTCCTGATGGTAGGAGCTGGAAGAGACTATGGGAGAGATGGGTGGGGTCCTTCATGAGACTGTTGGCTTTTCTGGAGCATCGTGTAAGGAAAATTTCCAGGTTGGAGGGGAAAGGGGCACCAATGATCTTTGTAGCTGTGTTCACAGTCCTCTGGAGGGTCTAGCGGTCTACTGCACTACAGTTCCCATACCAGACAGTGATGCAGCTTGTCAGCACACTCTCAATGGTTCCCCTGTAGAATGTGGTGAGGATGGGTGGAGGGATATTTGCTATTCTCAGCCGGCGGTGAAAGTGTAGGCATTGTTGTGCCTTCTTGGAGAGTGACATGGTGTTGGTGGTCCTGGTGAGATCCTCTGTGATATGCACCCCCAGGAATTTAGTGCTGTTGACTCTCTCCACTGTCGAGCTGTCAATGGTCTGTGGGGGGTGGTCAGTGGAGTTTCTCCTGAAGTCCATTACAACCTCATTTGTCTTCCCAGCATTGAGGAACAGGTTGTTAGTGCCAAACCATTCAGCCAGTTGTACCAATTCCTCTCTGTCGTGCTTTTGATTGTTGTTGCTGATGAGACCTACAACCATTGTGTCATCAGCAAACTTGATGATGTGGTTGGAGCTGAACTTGGCAGTGCAGTCGTGGATCAGCAGCGTGAAGAGCAGCGGGCTGAGCACACAGCCTTGTAGGGCACCTGTGCTCAGTGTGGTAGTGCTCGAGGTGTTGTGGCCGACACGAACTGACTGAGGTCTTCCGGTTAAAAAGTCCAGGATCCAATTACAGAGGGATGTGTTTAGGCCCAGCAGGTATAGTTTGTTGATGAGCTATTATGGGATTATTGTGTTGAATAATGAGCTGAAATCAATGAACAGTATTCTAACATAGGATTCTTATGGGCCACCGCGTTCAGACCCCAGACTGGAGGACTCAGAGAGAAGTAGAAAGGACATTATTTTGTCTTCTGTGAAGCAAAGAGGTCCACCTCTGCTTCTTAAATATTTTCAAAATTTGACTGGCTACTTCGGGGTGGAGTTTCCATTACCTCCGTGTTTAACAGATTGTCTGGACAGCAAATCTGCTCCCACATATTTATATGCCCCAGAATGTAAATCACCCTGAGGGACAGGGACCTCTACTCTCTGTTGAAATGTTTTGCGCACCTCCCCAGGGGGACACCCCCCCACGATCCTGAGCACACGACCCTTAGGACTTCTTGGAAATGATCCGTCCTCAGATCCGGCCTTTTGCTGTGATGCTTAGAGAGGCTAATGGTTCAGCAGGGGTGTTATCTTGGGATGGTGGGAGTCCTGTGATGAAGTCAATGAAGAGGTCATACAGCTGCTGATGTTCAGTAAGAACATAGAACGTATGATTTTAAAGTCTCCACTCCATCGAGACAAAGTCTCCACTCTTTGAGTGCCAATTTGACCACTAAAGCCCAATTTATACTTCTGCGTCGAACCTGCGCTGTTGCCTATGCACAGTCGAACAGGCCTGCGCTGTACCCTACGCCGTACCTGATGTGCCCCTCTCCAAGAATCTAACAGCGCATCAATTCTACGCGGACCGCAAGTGCTGTGATTGGTCCGCTAAAACCCCTCCATCCGTGTGTACTTGAGTTTTTGTATGTTTATGTGCACTTTAAAATATTTTTATGTTACATCTGCTTATTTAAAATAAAACAAAGCAAAGAACAAATGTCTTATAATTTAATATAACTTAACACATAGCTTTATGAACTAGTTGTCCGCGACTGCAACAAACAATGTTGATCTGCCGTGGTACAAGTCTTTGTGCAGATTGAAATAATGCCATCTTCTCCTGTTCTGTTTTTGTCTCCTTTTTTGTAGTTTTAAATCATGATTTGATATTTATTTGCCGCCGTCACAGCTACAATGCTTCTCCAACGAGCCGCTTCTTCTTCGGCTTTGGTACTGCGGATTACACCAGCAATATGCCCATGGACAGTGCAGACTAGCAGTTTGCATGTGTACTGCACGTCGACATGGACAACGACGTAGAAGTATAAATTATGATCCCCTCCCTTCAGAGACTGGGCCGCAGGGCAGTATTACAACATGATAACGACCCCAAACACACCTCCAAGACGACCACTGCCTTGATAAAGGATCTAAGGGTAAAGGTAATCTGTGGGGCATCCTCAAACGGAAGGTGGAGGAGCGCAAGGTCTCTAACATCCACCAGCTCTGTGATGTCGTCATGGAGGAGTGGGCGAGGACTCCAGCGGCAACCTGTGAAGCTCTGGTGAACTCCGTGCCCAAGAGGGTTAAGGCAGTGCTGGAAAATAATGGTGGCCACACAAGATATTGACACTTTGGGTCAAATTTTGACATTTTCACTTAGGGGTGTACTCACTTTTATGGCCAGCGGTTTAGACATTAATGGCTATGTGTTGAGTTATTTTAAGGGGACAGCAAATTTACACTGTTATACAAGCTGTACACTCGCTACTTTACATTGTGGCAAAGTGTCATTTATTCATTGTTGTCACATGAAAAGATATGATAAAATATTTACAAAAATGTGAGGGGTGTACTCACTTCTGTGAGATACTGTGTATATATACACTATATTGCCAAAAGTATTGGGTCACCCCCTTCTAATTAAAGGTTTGATTATTTTAGTAATTTCCATGAGTACAATTCTTAATGTTTAAGCATATAATGATATTCTAGATAATTGTGTGCTTCTAATTTTATAGCAACAGTTTGGACAGAACCCTTTTCTATTCTAACATGACAGTGCCTCTGTTTATAAGGCAACGATCAAAGAGAAATGATGATTCAGTCAGTGTGGAAGAACTTCATGATATATATATATATATAATATATATATATCCTTTCAAAGGTACCCTTTCAGAATGTAATAGGCACCATTTAGGTACTTATATGCCGCCTTCAGGGTAAATATATATATATATATATAGATAGATAATAGATAGATATATCTATATATATATATAAATATACAGATAGATATATCTATCTATATTTAGGGGTATATAAGTACTTAAATGGTGCCTATTACATTCTGAAAGGGTACCACTCCAGTGACAATTGTTGTACTTTTGTTGTATTTTCTCCTTAGATAAATAATAAATATATTTTACATTGTGCAGTTTTGTACAACTTTGAATTCTGCATAAAAGCTGTACTAAAATATGCCATTTCACACCAGTCGTGGATAAGTCGTTGATGGATAAGAGCAGCATAAAACTTTTGCACGAAAATCAACAATAGGACAGTTATCTCCAGATGTTTCTGAAGTGATTGACTAAATGCTTTATCTGGATGTCTGTCCTGATAACACAAACACTGCTAGTCCCAATCAACATGCAGAGCACTGATAAAGTTCTCACACACAGGCATCCTGCAAGGACAGCCATTTCATTATAAACATAAACAAAGGGAGATTGTCAGCTCCTGATACATCTTTTGGGCTGCTGCTGTACATGAAAGCATAACAACAACAGTCAAAATCTGACAATGTGAAAAATTTGCCACTGGGGGGAAATCCAAAGCTAATATAAAAACATCAACATCACATGAGCAGCATAAAAGCAAAGCTGTTTTTTGTTTTGGAGTATTTTCTTCTTGCTACTAACCCTAAGGAGATGTTTCATGATAGGAGGCATGGGAAGCTCCGGAAAATCTGACAGAATCTGTTTGAGCAGCTTTTTAATGCATTGGGTATGATGGTTAGCCTGTGGCAAGTTGGGAGATGTAATGTAAAATACCGGGACCTTGATCAAATGCTTTCTTTGATTTTCAGAATGTTGATTTGTTATGCTGGGAATTATGGATTTTTTGTATTTATTGGTAATATTTTGTGAACCTGAGCCTGATGTTGGGGCATTATACAGTAACAGCCACCTGAATATCAAATTGTATAAAAAGACAATACATTTAAAAGCAAATGTCACTGAATGACACTAAATGTTCATGCATATGCATTGACTTTAGCTTTCTTCTTGTTCCCTTTGTATTGTAATCAGAGGGGGGCAGTCCATTTACTCCTGCTTGATTACATTTTTGTAAAATTTGAAAGATGTGTACTTCAACTAACTTGAGTATATTTCTAATTAAAATATATAATTTTACTTCATTAAGCTGGATGACATTCCGCTCTTTACTTTTTATTGTAATGTTAATACAATATGTACTGTATGGCGATGCCCCATTCATCCTAACTGAATCTCTTTTTGAATCGATTTAGTTCAAAGATTTAAAACAAGTTGGTAAATTGGTGTGCCTTGCTTTGCAAATCAGTAAGAGTTATTTGTTGGAAGCAGTTTCTCACTGGTAATAAACTATTTTAGAACAAGGAGGTGTGTGTGTGTGTGTGTGTGTGTGTGGGTGTGTGTGTGTGTGTGTGTGTGTGTGTGTGTGTGTGGTGTGTGTGTGTTGTGTGTGTGTGGTGTGTGTGTGTGTGTGTGTGTGTGTGTGTGTGGTGTGTGTGTTGTGTGTGTGTGTGTGTGTGTGTGTGTGTGTGTGTGTGTGTGTGTGTGTGTGTAGCTTTTTCACTAATAATGCTAATAATAGTATTTTTAATAATACTAATATTTTTGTAACTAATTAATAAAATGTTATCTTGAAATGATTTAATAATATTGAAGTGTTTTACTTAAAGAGAGAAAGATCGTGGTACTCTCGTGAATGGTGGCGGACTGACACAGAAGAGAAGAAATGTTGAATAAAGTCGTTATTTTATTGTATTTTTTTCATTTTGCGCACAAAAAACTTGTAACTTCGCAAAATTACAGTAGAACCACATGGACTTTTTTAACAATGCCCTTACTACCTTTCTGTGCCTTGATCGTGGTAGTACTCTTGCTGTCTATGCAGGGTCAGAAAGCTCTCGGATTTCATAAAAAACATCTTAATTTGTTTCCCAAACATAAATTAATGCCATAGGGGTTTGGAACGACATGAGGGTGAGAAATTAATGAGTTTTGGGGTGAACTATTCCTTTAAGCCATGCATGTTAATGTGCTGTTATAATTCTTCATTAACATTTTTGCATTTCCTAACTTTCAGTGAAAGAGAATGATCACACGCTTGTTATCCTCACGCTGTGATGTCACATGGCCTGTCAAAGAGATCTGTTGCGGTCGACTCAAAGAAATTACAAAAGCTGCATATTTCAACACCCTTAAGGCTAGCTTTTCTGACCTGGCTTTTGGATTTGATTGAGCTCAATATATCTCTCAGGGCGTTTAATGAATGCGATAAATTACCAGATTTGGGAATACAATTATTTCTGAACAAAACCATCCTCTTTATATATATATAGATTATGTGTGTAAACCAGGCAATGTGCTTCTGTTAATTCAAGGTTTCTTTATTTGTCACATAATAAATAATGATCAAATTTAATGATCTCAAGACCTCCAGCCTATGTTTCTGTTACATGCCATAGCTAGTTGCTCTCTGAGCTACTAGCTATGGCATGTAACAGCTAGTTGCTCTCTGAGCTTTGACTGGCTGGAATCCGCAAGCTATTTTTAGCAATATTCCCATGACAATAGAAAGGAAGTCCTTGACACAGTGCTCTGTTGCAGCCCCTATTTGCTTCTGATGTGGTCGAAAGTGACAAAACCAATCAATCATTTAATCAGTCACTTCCAGAGGGAGGACATTTTTAAAAATGATAACGAAGATTCGCGATTCCCCCACCAGAGGACCCAGGTATCAGGCAATTGTCCATCTGTTTCCATAGTTACAGGCATGCCACAGTGGCATCGACATGCATTGCCATGAAATCGCACCCTAGTCACAAAAGCAGAATGGACCTAAAGGTGTTGGAAAAGCCACAGAACACATTCCTGATAGTGTTGTGAGTCGTATCCAGATGGGAGGATGCCCTGCGGAGTATTCAGATCAGGGTGTCATGCACACCTGTAATGCAAACTGCAGTGAATCCAGATGAACGGTGGCCAGAGGATGGAAACAATACAAAGAAAAGCCTTCCAAAGGTCCACATGATGCTCTCAGAGAGAGCAGTTGGATTGAAACCCAGCTTTGGCACTGGAAACGGCAGGACGTTTGACACCTTCATCAGAGGTGCTAAATCACACCACATCTGGCGTGCTGGCTGCACATTAAGCTCTTTTCCACTGAAGTCTGGGAAAAGGAGCAGTGCTGAGGACAGGGGTGCTGTCTTAGATCAGGTGCCACCTAAAGGGAAATGAAAAGGTAGCTACAGGGGAAGTAGATGAGAGAAGGGCACATAAATAGACAGGTTGTTATATGCTACGGCAGAGGTCTGCTACCTCTGGCAACAGTAGTGAAAGAGGTCTATGTATTTAATTTAATGTCCCTTACACCTGCATACCAATGCATATTTTCAGATAATCGTTCCCACAGCCTTTTCTATTAAGTACTGTTAATGTGCGAGAATGTGCAGGGTTCCTCAAATAAATCATAATGCGCAAAACACAACATTCACACATAAATGCAGTAGCATTCAGGAGGATCACACTGGAAATCTATCATTTAAAGTATAATTTAAACCTCACTGAAAAAAAAACTTTTAGTATTTAAAAAATATATTTTAAAAAGCTTCAGAAATCATCAGGGTTCTGCACTATTTCTGTCACCAATCAATTAAGGTTGTAATTAATCATCTTTGCTAACAAGAATTTGTTACACTTTATTTGCAGGTGTCCTTGTAACAGTGTAATCATACATTTAAATACGGAGTAATATTTTATTAAATACATGTACTTACTATAGGGTTAGTGTCAGGATTAGGGCTACTTGCATGTATCTATGCATAATTAATTGTTATTATAATAGTGAGTACATGTAACGTGTAACAAGAACACCTTAAAATAAAGTGTTACCCAAGAATCGTATATACACTCACCCGACACTTTATAAGGTACACCTGCTCAACGGTTCAGTAATGCAAATATCTAATCAGCCAATCAAATGGCAGCAACTCAATGATGTAGGCAGGTAGACATGGTCAAGACAGCCTGCTGAAGTTCAATCTGAGCATAAGGTAGGTGAAGAATTGTGATTAAAGTGAATCTGAACATGGCATGATTAATGGTGCCAGACTATATGAGTGTTTCAGAACATGCTGGTATGCTGGGATTTTCACATACAACCATCTCTAGGGTTTACAGAGAATGCTCCAAAAAAAGAAAATATCCAGTGAGTGGCAGTCCTGTGGGTGAAAATACCTTGTTGATGTCAGAGTCAGACCAGAATGGCCAGACTGGTTTGAGCTGAAAGAAAGGCAAGAGTAACTCAAATAACAACGTATTACAAATTAGATATGCAGAAGAGCATCTCTGAACACATAACAAATCAAACCTTGGACCAGATGAGCTACAGCAGCAGAAGACCCCACCGCTGTCACTGCTGTTAGCTAAGAACATCAAACTGAGGCTACAAATCACACAGGCTCACCAAAACAGGACCATAGAAGATTGGAAAAAGCCTGGTCTGATGAGTCTTGATTTCTGCTATGACATAATGATAGTAATGATCAAATTTGTCGTAAACAACATGAAAGCGTGGATTCATTCTGCCTTGTATCAACAGGTCAGGTTTGTGGTGTAATATTTTTTGGCACATGTTGGCCCTTAGTAGCAAATGAGCATTGTTTGAACATCACAGGCTAGAGTATTGTTGCTGACCACATCCATCCCTTTATGACCAAACCTCAATCCAGCAGAACATATTTGGGATGGGGAGGAATGGGAAATTCACACCATGAATGTGCAGCTAACAAATCTGTTATCATGTCGATATGGACCAAAATCTGTGACAAATGTTTCCAGCATCTTGTTGAATCTATGCCACGAGGAATTCAGGTAATTCTGAGGGCAAAATGGGGTCCAAACAGGGCCGTTTCTAGCTATTTTGATGCCCTAGGCGAAATCCATATTAGCGCCCTATTTTGTGCACTTTTTATGTACCAATATTTTAAATTGGCCTTGGAAAAAAAGCCTTACCTTGCAAACACCCTTGATCTAATGGCATTGTTGAGCGCTCCAAATGAATCCAAATGCAAACTTTGCATGCAACAATCTGAGGCAGCAATTGACAGCGCTCTGATCCAATGGCATGTAGGCATCGTCAGAATGACAGTATTCTAGCCCAATGATATTGGGGGATACAGTGGGGGATGGCAATCATTTTTCAGGGTGTCCGTACCATTCTTGATCACAACCCTTTTAAAATGTAGTGTCAGTTAGGGATGGGCGAATCGATCCTAAAGTATCGATACTTTCGATACTGATGTTGTATCGAAAGGATCGATCCTCACATAAAAATATCGATTCTAAAGTGCATTTTTTTTGTAACCACTAATTTTATTTATTAAGAAACTCGGTGCATAAAATAAGCTTCTAAATGGAAAAATAGACTATATTAGCGAACAATTGTGTTGGATAGAGCTATTTCTCCTGCTCATGGAAACACACGCAAATGCTGAAAGACAGAACCAATCAATCACAGACAGCGTTCGCTGCGGACGCAAGCTCAGTCACAGTGTTTGTTCAAATAGAGCTGCGTTTCCCAAAAGCATCAGAAGCATAAGTAGATCATAAGAAACCATTGCCACATTATTACATTACATTACATATCATTATTGCTATATATAAAATTAATTCTGAAAAATGTATCACGATTTCTACACAAATATGAAGCAGCAATAATAATCAGAAATGTTTCCTGAGCAGCAAATTATATTAGATTTATTTCTGAAGGATTATGTGACACTGAAGACTGGAATAATGATGCTAAAAATTCAGCTTTGATCACAGATGCATTTAAAATTATATTAAAAAAATAGGCCTACATTAAAATAGAAAATAAATTTCACAATATTGCTGTTTTTACTGTATTTTTGTTCAAATAAGTGCAGCCTTGGTGAGCATGAGACTTATTTAAAAAAATATTACAAAATCTTACTAACCCCAAACTTTTGTGTACATGTAGCCTAATATTTATTTTAAATAGGTAATTGTGTAAGTAAATTTAAACTGTTGTTAAAAGTTCAAATGGATTCTGTTATGTTCTGTAATTGCTGTTAATAAATCTGTCAGAAAACAATATGCTAAAGTTTCACCTTTAGGAGTACAGTATTCTGGCAGCCTTTTAACAAATTTAACCATGGTTTTATTTCAGTAACCACAGTTTACCACAGTATTTGTAGTAAAACTGTAACCACAAATGTACCATTATGGTGCTTATAATAATAATACATTTTAGTACTTATTGTATGTAACACCATGTTTATTTTTCATGAGGTACCCTCAAAGGTGCACCTTTGTAACTTATCTATACCCTTAAAGCATGCATACTTGTATGGTACTAATATGCTCCCTTTTAGGGGTATAGGTGCACCTTTGAGGTTACTGCCCCAGTAAAGGGCTAAAATACAATTTTAGTATTTAATTTCTGACAGTGTAAACAAAAAAAGGCCTGTGAAATGTTTAAAAAAACATGGCTTTAAATGTTAATTATAATTACTGATTATATTCTTATAAATTATATATTTAATAATTTAAAAGATCATTTTAGTTTACAAGTATCGGTATCGGTATCGATATCGACGATACTGGGCTTGAAAATATCGGTATCGGATCGAAAATAAAATAAAAGGTATCGCCCATCCCTAGTGTCAGTACGTGCGCTCATTGGCGCTCCCTCCAGCTGGTGGCGCTCTAGGCGACCGCCTAGCTTGCCTATGCCTAGAAATGGTACTGGGTCCAACCCACTACTAACCAGGCATACAGCACCTAATAAATAGTGCTTGTTTATAAACTGTCAATCCATTCTATATCTCCTTGAGGTGGTTTGTGTTCTATATTTTATTGATTTGTTTATTTTATATTTTAACAACAATAACAATAATAAGGATAAAGGTTCCATTAAAAACAACAGTGTAGAATTGGGCTGATGGTATTGGTCAAATAAATTATGCTTTACCCTGACCATACTGATTCAAAGCAAAGCCTGTTGTTTTGACTCTTCACCTGAAAACTAATACCCATGAAACAGTTCACATATCCTCCTTCTGGCTGTTGCAATGAGGGTTCAAATAATGTAGTGACAGGGCTAACATGGCTTAATTTAATACTAAGAGTTGACATGAAGTGTTAGCGTGAGACGAGGGAATTGTTTGACATGGCAACAGGGGCAACAGAGGGGACGAAGCATGTCAGTTTGGCAGCGTATGGGGCAGATCTTTAGAGTGTGGTGTCATATTCCAGTCCATGCAGGCTGTCAGATGAAGAAGAAAGTGTTGAGGTATTTAGTTTGTGTCTAATTAAAATATTAGTTGGATCCCTGGCCGAGCAAGTTTGGTGGAAAATTTGGCTTGAAGAAGCTCTGATCAGAGCATAAGTAAAGGTAAACATTCACTAATTAGTTGTCAGTTTTATCACCATTTTCAAGGTCCTCTATCAAAATAATTTCAAATACAATGCAATGCATGTAAACGAACGAAGATTTAAAATGATGTTTGCCACTAGCATTTCAATAACAACTTAGACTGGCATGCGGTATTGTCCTATGTCACATCTGGTCTCGTTTACAGGAAAAAAATTATAATTAGTCAAGCATGAAAAGCAAAATTGCAAAAGTTATGCAGAACCTTCAATTTCTTATGTTTGGTCAGTTTTAAACATGAAGGCATGTCAACATAATAAGCCTGTGTAAATCAAAACTGCTCTGATAGTATTAGCCTGTCCCAACCTGAGGGGCTGATTGACAAGGGAACCTATTTGCTCACAAGCAGAGTTGGGCGAGCTGCTTTGTATCCTGCCACATGCCTCTGTAAATGTCTCCTGTCTTGCATTCTGTCTCAAGCTTTCTCATTTCTCCTGCACACTCATTTATCTATGCCTTGAGTGTCAAACCCTTGCAATTACATGAATTTAAAACAGCCCTTTTTTTCTGAAGGCATATTTCTAAAGTTAGTGTTTGCGATTCATTGTTGTATCTTTTTCCAAAGAAGATAAATGTATCAATTAGTGCTGTCAAACGATAAATCGTGATTAATCGCATTCAAAAGAAAAGTTTTTATAATACACTATATTGCCAAAAGTATTAGGTCACCCCCTTTTAATGAAGGGTTTGACTACTTTAGTAATTTCCAAGAGGACAAATCTTATTGTTTAAGCATATAATGATATTCTAGGGAATTGTGTGCTTCTAATTTTATAGCTACAGTTTGGACAGAACCCTTTTCTATTCTCTGTGTATAAGACAAGAATCAAAGAGAAATGATGATTCAGTCAGTGTGGAAGAACTTGACTGGTCTGCAGAAAGCAGCTGAACACCTCTGGTGTGACTTTAAATGCAGACCTTGAGCCAAAAACTCATCACCAAATGTGATGATATTTTGAGATACTGATTTTTGACTTTCATTAGCTTTCATTAGCTTATATTTTATGGCTGCAATGGTAAAAAAACAAACATGAAATACAAATTCTGAAAACATGAAATTACTAGCTAGGATTTTTTTAACAGTAAATTGTTCTTTGTCCATTTTCAACTTCAACATTTTGAGTAGGCTGTGCCTCCCTTGCCTCCTTTGACAAGTCTCCACTGGTTTAGGGTAGTTTTTGGTGACAATTTATTTCCAAACTACCATGATATGGGCATTAATCAACAAATGTTGCCACAGTCATGTTAATACATTTATGAGAAACAAATATCAATATATGATACACTGAAATGCTGACAAGTTTGAACTTGACCTTCAGCTTTCATGTCCCGATCAAAAAGCTTCCCCAAAAGGTACTAGTGTTGTTTCTGAAGAGTACTAAACCTCCATAACTCAGTCATATTAACAAACCAATCAATTATCAAGAGATAATATCTATCCATATATAATTCAATACCCATTTCGCTCATAAAAACGTCACTCTCCAGAAGTAAAATGGCTTGTGAATGCCATTTAATGTTGGCTTCAAGGTCCCGGCCAAATGGGAAACCCCAGATCACCTCGCTCAGAGAGCATCTTCACTCCGTAATCCTGCACTGGTTTGAGTATTTAACGATGCTACTTTGCTGGGTTATTTGATTAGCAATCCAGTGTTCCTTCTGTCCTCTCCCAGGAGGTTTTCAAAGAGCAGCCCGCAGGATAGCTCACATCCGTCCCATATTCCCTGCGGAAGTCTGTAATGTAAATTTTCTCCTGGGGAGACGCATACAGCCTCTTTGCCTTCCCTACATGCTCCTGTATGTGATTGATCGCCTGGTCTTGGCACGTATATATGAGTTTTGCTAGTGCAAGCAGTGTCACAGCACAAGGACAGACAGGGAAACCCAGCATGCAGTGATATCAAAGCAACATTA
This sequence comes from Ptychobarbus kaznakovi, assembly GCA_027422405.1. Taxonomy (NCBI): domain Eukaryota; kingdom Metazoa; phylum Chordata; class Actinopteri; order Cypriniformes; family Cyprinidae; genus Ptychobarbus; species Ptychobarbus kaznakovi. Next base: position 1,978,718 of record CM049811.1, read on the forward strand.
CCCATAATTACATATGTCCTGAGAGCATCTCTTGGGACATGCACACACGCTCTAATGTGGACGTGACTGACATGTACTGTAGTCTCTACACAGACCTTCCTCTTCTCTCCCCTCCTGATTTATGCCAATAAATGAAGCATCTCTCTCCTGCGCCTCCCTCTCTCTCTCCCTCCCTCCTTCTCTCTCCTCCTCTCCTGCATTCCCGCTCTATCCCTCCCTGCATCTCAGTCACACTCATTGGATCTCACAAAAGGAAGAGAAATGCATGCAAACCCAGCGAGGTGGAGAATACGGGGGAAAGTTGCATCCAGCAGTCGCTGAGAGCGAACGCACATCGCAGGGATCTGCCGGAGATGTGAGAGGTCCGAGCGGCCGCCCATCCCCCTGTCTGCTCAAGAAGACACCGGGGCCAGCTGCAATGACCTGGGTGAATGGGAAAGAGCTCTCTGTGAACCTCCACCTGTGCGACTGCCTGCAAGCACTCAAGCTGCCCAAATAGGAGGGCATGATTAGTTGGGCTGAAAGCAGCTGCTGCATGCTTCAGACACAGGTAAGGTGCCATCTAATTCAACAGATTTAACCTCTGAAAGGATCAATATAATCCTCCGTTGGGGGTATCGGGATAATGCGAGCTGTCGTTCTTGGTTTTTGTTTGCTTTTCTCTCTCGGGGAAACTGTGCATAATGTTGTCAGATTGGCATGTTTGAGCGAGAATTTCCAACGAAGTTTGAAAATACAAAAGAGATATGTGTAATCAAAACTCATGCCTTGGAGATGCTGGGAAAGATCCTCATTAAAATGCAGTGTGTGTGGCGAAGCAGACAGTAAAATGAAAAAGGAACAGTGCCTCAAGCAGTCATATCTACTTTATTCTTAAATGAACAGCAATGCCAGCCGTAGTCTTCTCTTGCATAATTGTAATGAAAACTCACGAACCCGTCAATGAACTCTGACTCTGCCGACCAAAGGACGTCAACAACATCATGTGGTGGCTTTAATAAGTGGACATCACCTTTCGCTTGAGCTTGCCTTGCATTATAGAACTGGAATATTGGGTTAGCAAGCATTAAATGCACTATTGACTGAGGCGATGCTTAACTTGCAGTGGGCTGGGGATCTGTGAAAGCCCTAGTGGGTGGGGGTGAGGGGTCTCTCAGCTGCAGGTTTAGTGCCTGTGATTGATTTGCACATGTTTTTATTGTACCTCGGCTCTCAATATCAATGCAGCCAATCTGTGCTAATGAGCTAAATAAGCGCATTCAGCACACAAAATCAGCTGTGTTTACATGTGCATGCTTTTTTCTTGCGTCATTATGAATAATAATGATGCTTGATTTTTTAAAGATGAATCTCTGGCAATAGTTCAGGAAATCTCTGTTTGTAACTGGAGGAGTTGCAGTATTTTACGGTAGGGGAAATGTTGATCCCTGGCATAGATTAATGACTTGTTTAGTGAAGAGTGGAAATCTATTTTTTATTATTAAGAATGACTAAGAAGGTATGACTATGTGATTTTGTGATTTATTTGCTAAAACCATCACATACAGGGTTTGCTTGAGGACCCAACAGCTTTGAAAACTGCACAATCATGTCCTCTATATTCAGTGACTGATTTTCTCTCAGGCACGCTGTTCTGCTTCACGTTTACTCACATGTCCAATACAATCTAATTTGAAAAGATTAAAGCTGTCATATGGTCTCCTGAGGAATACACAGTTATATGATATCCAGTGTCTCGTTAATGCAATAGTTGGCCAGCATCCAGAGTCAGACACAGCAGCTCATATGCATGCCAAAGCATACTCCGAACCAGTGCCATTTTCAGTTACAGCACAACACGATAAAAGTTTATGACGGCATGAGGAAGCACCATAGTGCATTTCTGAGATTGAACCTGCATAGAAATGGTACATTTAGAGGTGACTTGGACTGCGCAACATTCATCACACTGCTGAGCTACATACTGTACAATGGCTATGCCTCCTGCTTTAAGGGGACAAATAGCAGGTTTGCACAAAGGTACAGTAATGGGATCTAATGTTAATGGCATGGCACTTTCGCCAGCTGAGGAAGTTCAACCTGCCACAGGAGCTGTTGATACAGTTCTACTCTGCCATCATTGAATCCATCCTCTGCACATCATTAACTGTCTGGTTCAGCTCAGCTACCAAATCTGACCTCAGGAGACCACGGAGAGTAATCCGGATTGCTGAGCGAATCATTGGTACAACCCTCCCCACTCTCCAAGAACTGTACTTATCCAGAGTGAGCAAAAGGGCTGACAAAATCACTCTGGACCCTCACATGCAGCACACTCCCGCTTTGAACTGTTACTATCTGGTCGACGCTACAGAGCTCTGAGCACCAGAACGACCAGACACAGGAACAGTTTCTTCCCTCAAGCAATCCATCTCATGAACACTTGACATTAAACGTGGAAAACACAACACTATTATACATTACTTATTCACCACATATACTTATTTTTTTCATTTCAAATTTGCACATACCAGACCTGTACACACATAATTGTCTATATTATATATTGTGTTTTTGCCATTTTGTACATTGCCTATTTGTATATTGTTATTTTGTTGTCTGTGTCCTGTTGCTGTCATTCTGTTGCACTGTGGAGCTGCTGTCACTATAACGCATTCCTCGTATGTGTAAACATACATGGCCAATAAAGCTCATTCTGATTCTGATTCTTTGATATATATATACCATGGTACTAAATGATTATCATGTACTATGTTATTCACATAGTACTCTACAATACCTCAGACAATACCAAACAACCATGGTACTTTTTTGATACTATAGCATTTAGTTAAACTTTGTGTCTTTATGGACTTTATCGTTAAAGATAGCTGTTTCTCACATAATTTCCCCTCTAGGCCATATATTTCACGCCCTCTTATTTACAAGTATTCATGAAGTAATTTACAATAGGGTTCCATTTTTTATCACATTAATTAACAAACTAACAATGAAAATACTAATAAAGCATTTATTAACCTTACATAATGTTGATTAATAATAATGTTGGTAATAAATTATGTAACAAGTGTATTGTTCATTGTTAGTTAATATAAGTTAATGTATTAAATATAGTTGACAATTGAAGCCATATTGTAAAGCGTTATCCTAAATTATATTAATTTATATTAAATAATTTAATTATATTAAGCTTTTTATTTAATAATTTTGTTTTAGATATTTTAAATTAATTAAATATTTTGTTTCGTTTGATATATTTATATTTATATATATATATATTTTGCACCTAGGTAAATTCACATTCAATGACAGATATTTTATGTATTTTATTGGGTAACACTTTATATAGATATTCCACTTTAGACATTCTACTAACAGTAAGTAACTATGTAACTTCATGTCAACTAGCAGTTATTAGAGTATTAATAGACTGTCTGCTTAATATCTTCTAACACTTTATTTTGATGGGTCCACAACATACAACATACCGAGTATGATAATATATATATATATATATATATATATATATATATATATATATATATATATATATATATATATAGAGGTGGGCATAGATTAATTTTTTTAATCTAGATTAATCTAGATTAATCTTGGAATTAATCTAGATTAATCTAGATTAAAATGGCTCATTTGAATTCTGCCGAAGGCATTCAGAATATGTGTGCTACCCAAATAATGACTAAAAGTAAGTCTTTGAGAACGGGTTTCTCAAGCCAGGTGGCGCATTAGACCAGGGGCTCATCTCCTGTTTCCAAAATGCATCACAAACTTTAATCTCTTCCCGTCCCAATCCCACGAAAAAACTGGGGGAAAATCCCGTTCCACTCCCGGAAGAATGACTCCCATTCCCTCCCACTTAAATTTGATTTATTAAATTTCATGTAAATCATCCATGCTAACACACACGTCTTCTATTTTTTTTTTATACATTTCACTCTCTATAGATATATTTTTCTATGTACTGTATTTTTAGATATATTCGAGTTTCGAAGTTTCTCGCTCAAGTTCACATGAGACCTAAAGCGCATCCTGTTTGCTTAAAAGCGCAACGTTTCGTTGTTATTCTGAGTGCACACAAATAAACGTAGAGTCTTTACAGATTCGAAAGATGTATTAGGCTACTTTTATCTGTATGACCAAGAATGACGGATTTTAAGAGCAAGTGAGCGCACCGGAGCCTGTCTTGCAGCAAACGCGCTTCCACACAAACACTTCAATAGCGCACATTTCTCTAGGTTAACATCATATTGAGCGGCCATGTAAAGTTGCTACTACATACATCTTTCAGATGAAAAGCCATATTTGAGGTTGATGAATGATAGGTGAGCGTTTGGATGTCCTGCCCGATTGTATTACCACACAGACCAGCCGTTAACAATCTGTCCATCACGGACTGCGAGCCTCTAGTTCGAAGACTCGTTCTCGCCCCTACAGTGCAATTCGGCTAGGTATACATCCGCGCTAAAATATCAGGGTGAAAGTCATCATAGCTTGCGTAGTATAGACCCAGCTCCCAACCCAACTTTGAGAATAGATTAACGGCGATATTTTTTTTTATCGCCGATAAGAGTCTCACGTTAACGCAGCACGTTAACGCCGATAACGGCCCACCACTAATATATATATATATATATATAGAAGTATATGTCAACTTATTATACTAATCCTAAACCTACCCTACTGAGAGTTAGTAGACACTTATTTGCAAATGAATGAGAATGAAATGACCTGTGGTTAAAAAGTTACTTATAGTTAGTAGAATGTCTAAGGTGCACTATAAAAATGAAGTGTAACCATTTTATTTCACTATTTTCCTTTCTTCAGCATTCATCTCAATGATTTTTTTTGGACAGCAGTGGTGTTTCCTGTTGCTGTGCAAATGTGTTTTAATTCGTCATAGTGATCGCTTCATTAGCAGCCGAGACATATTAACTTCTGCCAGCAGGGAATGGTATTGTCTTGATACAGGATGTTTGCTGCAAAAGTAATACATCACTCTGGCCGCTCATGAAATAATCACAAACGCAGGATCAAATCCTGAGTTCAGAGAGAAAGTTTAGCTGGAGTGGAGTGGAACCACTTAATCCTGGCTGGATCTGCTTGGTTTGGTTTTCTCAAACCAATTTACAACTCTGGTCATATCTTTGAGGTGCAGGCCTCAGATCACTTGTCAGGGTTTATTTTGTGATAACCCACTGACTGTACATTGGCTCTTACACAAGTTGCAAGATGATAGGATGACAGTAAGACTTTGTATGTGACTTCTGAAGAGTCCCGCTGGTTTGGCAATCTGGGCACGTTCTGAGTCTTTATTGGGTCCTACATGCCACAAATGAGGTCAGAGGCTGGGTTAAAATTAGAAATATGACTCAAGCCTTTCAGCTGTAGGTGCTGAAGGAGTCAAAGGACAGATGATAATAAACCGAGGGCGATGTTACAGACAAACAGCCTTCTGCTGAAAGGAAGACATGTACTGTCTGAACACAGAATTGAATTATACAGTTTGACATAGTAACTAAACGTTCTGTATTTTAAAATGTGTTGTTTTACTTTCCCCATTAATGCTTTAATTATTGTAACCATATTGCTCATTTAGATTGTAGTGGAGCCCAGCTCATGCAAAGTCTGAGTCCAGGCTGAAACCGGAGTAGGTTGAGTCCGAGTCAAGACCGAGACCAGAAGAGATTCTGAGTGATTCAGAAATGCTTTCCTTTGGGATGAATGAAGCCTGGTGTTGTGTCAGTGTCACACAAACCTTCGCAGTGTGCTCCGTTCCAGAGACACAATATCACAGAGCCGACAAGAGACACTATACACTATAAAACACCTCCGCAGAGCTGGAGCAAGCCGGGTCCACATGCTTCCTAGTCCATGACAAGACCTAGAAAATGAGAATTTGGTCTTGTCTCGAGCTGTGAGAGCGAGTCGGGTCACGAGTGCACTTTTAACGGAAACAATTCTGATCAAATATTTATGGCAAAAAGAGCTAGTATATGAAAGTATTTGTACATGAAAGCATAATATATGTATATATATATATATATATATATATATATATAATATGCTTTCATATGTAAATGTTTGTATGAAGGTGTTATCAAGCATCAAAACATTAGGTTTATTACAGCTTAGATTTTTTTTCTCATACGATGTGTCCTGTTTTGTTTCATTTTTCTGAACAAAAATCATACCTTTATACTATGATTTATTGAAGACACCCACTAAAATGTCATCCAGTGTAACAACAGTTTATATAACAAAAACAAATCGTGCAATATTTAGTTTAATAATCATTAGATGACGTTAAAGACTCTCTTTAAGCATCACAGTGCATCCCAAAATACGAATTAATTAATTTATATTTTATACAAATATTTGCCACTATGTTTCAACCCAACAGGTTTCACTTGTTTGTCAAGAAAACATTTTCATTAATTTAAGATATTGTCAAATTCTGCATCATCAGTTTTTATTTTTATACATTTTACTAAGTACAGGACAGAATAATTATAATAATTCATTTTTACATAAATATATATGTTACACTGAATGTTGATGGAACAGTATTTCAGCTATTATTTGCAATTTAATGATATTATATTATTATTACCAAGGTTTATAACATTAGAATAGGGAACACTTATTCATTATTAACTACGACTTTTCCCTCAATAAATTCATAATTTTCTGCTTATTAATAGTTAGTAAGGTAGTTGTTAAGTTTAGGTATTGGGTAGGATCAGGGATGCAGAATAAGGCATTAATATGTGCTTAATTACTACTAATAAATGGCTAATATTCTAGTGATATCCATGCTAATAAGGACCTCATTAAGAGATCTTAAAATAAAGTGTTACCAAGAGGTTTTTGAAACACTTTACTTGCCTTTTACATGCTTTCTATGTATATAAAATCCCTTTTGGGGAACAATACTATTGTTCTCACTATTAACTACAGTAAATATTAACTATGATTTTGCCTAAATAAACTCCTAATTTACTGCATATTAATAGTTAGTAAAATAGTTGTTAAGTTTAGGTATTGGGTGGATTAAGGCATCGAATGTATGGTTCTGCAGAATAAGACATTAATATGTGCTTTATAAGCACTAATAAACAGCCAATATGCTAGTAATATTCATGCTAGACAATAGTGAGAATTGGTCCTTAAAATAAAGTCCTGTCCACATTTTTCAGTTTAAGTTGATGCAGCATTTCTATATTTTGCAGTAGTGTGTCATGAGGAAATATCAGTTTACATTTCCAGCATCCCTTTTGCCATTAGTTGTAATAATCCAGTGATATTTTAGAGATCTGATCATCATCAGTCTGTCTGGAGTCACATGAAGAAACAGAACAAACTGAGACCGACTCAATCCAGAAGAACTGTGTCTCAAAGATGCTTAAAAACAGCAAATTAATATTACAATTAATTACATTCGCAAATCACATAATTATATAACATTATTGTTTTTACAATGATGAGATAACTATTTGATCATTAATGACATAATTAATGGGTTAAATGTAATTTATAATATTCACCAGATTGCTCTCCAAATACTTTTTAAGAGTCTCATTAATTTATCATGTTGTTCTCAATACGCTACACATTTTTAAACAAGAGGATATTCGGTAACACTTTATTTAGGGTCTCTTAAAACTAGTTGCTTATTAGCATGCATATTACTAGAATATTAGCCGTTTATTAGTAGTAATTAAGCACATATTGATGCTTTATTCTACATGAACTTATTCTACATCCCTAATTCTAGCCAATACCTAAACTTAACAACTATCTTATTAACCATTAATAAGCAGAACATGAGGAGTTTATTGAGGGGAAAAGTCGTAGTTAATAGTGAATAAGTGTTCCCTATTCTAAAGTGTTACCATGCAAAGTAACCGCTTTGGTGAATGTGGTTTGCGTATGGCATTATAATCAGCAGGTCAGGGAAAGATCTGAAGCAGGTGGTCATGGCTGGCTCCTTATCTGTGGAGCAATCATCTACAGACGCCATTAGTGACGTAACAAAGCCCCTGGCTATGACCACATCACATGCACAGCCTTAACTACTGTGTTTTTTTGTTTTTGAGTGATCTCCATTTAGTTCCCATGGAAACCTTTTGTAACTCGTAGCAGGATAGATGGAAACAAAGCTCCTGTGTGCAGACGGAGAGAAAGAGAGGGAACAGTGGATGAGAGTCCACCTACTCACGGAGCTGGAACAGAACAGCTCTTAGCACGGTCAGAGAGCACTGCCACATCAACACTGCCGCTCTCACGCTCCACCTGCTATAAATACAGCACCGCAACAACACGCAAGCTCACTGCGCATCATTCACCAGTGCATGCTGTTCTAATCAACAAGTCCAAGCCTGCACTGTTTTCTGCTGAATCTACATTTTACTGGAATGGTCCGTATACTTGAGCAAATCATTAATTTACCCAACTAGATGCAAATGAAAGCTTAATTAATTTGATGAGAAACACATGTCATGCAACACATTGATATTGTTCCATACAGTGCTGGTCAAAAGTGAAGTCTGGCTTGAAAGTGACTTTGAATATCATGTGTCTGATGTTATGCTGATGTAGATTTCGAAGCATATTGCGTAGGTGTGTTTGGAGAGAGTAAAGCCTTTCTGTGTGCTCTGCATTACAATCCTTTCATTTGAATCTGCTGATTGAGGAATACCAATGAGAACGGCTGCTAATCAAATACAAGCCAGAGCGAGCCAATGAAATATTAATAACCAATGTTGTCAATGTACACATTATTATTCTGTTTGTTTGCTATGCATTTTTCACATAGTAAAATAAACCCAAATATGTTTTTCACAAATAGTTTTGTCAGCCAAGTACTGTTTTCATCTTCCAACAAGTTCATTGTATTTTGATGGTTTAATTGAACTTAATCAATAACTTTTTCCCAGACGATGTTTTTTTTTTCTTTCTTTCTTTTTTTCAACAGCATTGATTATTTTCATCAAATGTTCATGACCACCGGAATATTGTGTTGTATGAATATCTGATCATGCAAAATGTCAAAGAAGAAGAACAGCCTATGCTTAAAAATCACCAACAATAACAACAACAGATAAATGTGCACGTTTAATTCAAAAGGCCATTTTAAACGAAGAAAGCTGAGAAAACTGTGCTTTTGTAAAAGACAACGCCTGATTCAGATTCAAAATGAAGATCAAAACACAGATAAAGTCGATCGTTTCCATCAACAAGCAGTATTAGGCCGTTTTAATTCATATGCGGTTTAATGTTTTGTTGATCACATTTTTACATCTGATGAATCTGTTTAAATACACTGAAAAAATTATACTAGTCTTTTTTATTTTAAGGTAAGTGGTTGCAAACAATTTATTTTAGCTACATTTAAATGATTTTTTTTTTTTGAAAGTTAGTCAACTAAATTAGTTTATTTAAATGTAGCCACAATAAATTTGATTGCAACCGCTTAGCTTATAAAAAAAGCTTATACATATTTTACTGAGTGTAAGTGATTGTTTGTTTCTGCTTCTTCTTCGCTGTGTTTGATCTGGAGATTCAGTAGTCTATCTGAAGATGCGTAATAGCGCCTCCTACAGTATAACAGTGAAAACACAGAGAGACAGAACATTCTGTCAATGGTGGGAGTTCAAAGCAGGTATTGTGCAAACGTCCACTCCAGACATCACTGCTGTATGTGAATATAAGACTCTATGCTCACAGATTACTGGTCATATGGTCATTTTTGCCGAATAACACTGAAATGATTAACTTGCGATCTGTGCAGTCGTAAAATACTCTTCTTAGATTCAGACCACTCTTCTAGACAGTAACTTGTCGTTTTAGAGAAGGCAGCTGAGGAATAAGGTGGAGATGGGGAGTGCGTCTTCAGGTTAACATCGCGCTGAAGCACCTAAGTGTCCTCCAGATGAGAAACTACAGTAATACAGACTCTGAGAGCGCATGCCTCACTTACAGCAGATGCCATTTTTATTCCACACTGAGCAAAATTAGGTCTCTCTGATATGCTGTTCTGTCTTATGCCATGTCTAATTTTCACAACTCATGTTTTAGTCCACTGGCGATCATGAGTTTTCAGTGTTTTGTAAACTGAATGTTTGATGCTCAGTACTGCAACATATTTAATGAACTGTACTCCATCCCTCACAGCCACAGTTTTGTTCCTGTCAAATAAAGCATGCTGTTGACTCTGACTGAGCTCTGTTCTTTGGAAACCTGTGAGAAGTCATTTCTCGGCTGCTGACAGAATGCCAGGGGCATGTCGGGGCAGGACAGGGCAGCTTTATTTCTGTGAGGTCCTAGAGGAGCATATCAGATTTGTGCTCCTTTGACTTGCAGTGCATTTGCATGCAGTGCATCGTTTTTAGAAGTGGTTGATGGCATTTGCATTTATTTTGATTTATTTTAAATATGCCGCAACTATTACTGAAGACTGTTCTGTTTCAGTAAATCTGTAAATAGATCTGCTCTACGTCACAGACATTATCAGAGCCAAGTGTGCACTCGAATGCAGAATGGCAGATACTTGTGCAAAAATACAGCATTTTTGAAGGAAATGGATTGCAAATTGTATTGCTTGAAGATGTGTAAAAATAACAGCAAGAGCTATAATGCTGATTAGACAATTAATTAACGCTGCATGAGCCCTTTTCAATCACTGTCAGTCTCGGCCTGAGACGTTTGCATGATTCACTGCCACTGTGTGTGTGTGTGTGTGTGTGTGTGTGTTGTGTGTGTGTGTGTGTGTGTGTGTGTGTGTGTGTGTTGTGTGTGTGTGTGTGTGAATCTGTTTCAGTGTGTGTTGTGTGTGTGTGTGTGTGTGTGTGTGTGTGTGTGTGTGTGTGTGTGTGTGTGTGTGTGTGTGTGTGTGTGTGTGTGTGTGTGTGTGTGTGTGTGTGTGTGTGTGTGTGTGTGTGTGTGTGTGTGTGTGTGTGTGTGTGTGTGTATTATGCTAAACAACATAATTGTCTGGAATTTCTTGATGAGCTTTACATACATACATAAATTAATTAAAACACAAACACCTTTGCGAACACACATAAATTAGCCCAACCATTATAAGGAATGAAATACAGATTCATAAGTGCCAGACGAGTTTAAAGCATGGTCCATCCTTCAATAGGTAGGCCTACTGTTCAAAAAGCATGCAGACTTCGTTTTAATTACCCTAAGTCCTCTGCCTGAGGGTAAAGGAATAAAAAGACGTCTGGCCGGATGTGTGGAATCTCTAAGAATTGTTAAGCCTTTTTTTCTGCAAACTCGAGACATAAATGTCATCAATGGTTAGAAGATCACAACCTATAATATTTGAGGCAGTCCGCACTATATTACAAATCTGACTTTTTTGTTGAACTGTGGAGCTGCCAAGCCACACTATTATTGAGAAAGTCAGCACACTTTCTATGACAGCTCCATAAAACCTTAGCATACCAGCTTTAGATGCTCCACATTTTTTGAGCTGTCTTAACAAATACAATCTTTGACTCGATTTCTTTATAATGCCTCTTAAGTTGTCCTGCCACTTCAATGATGCAGATATTGTGGTTCCAAGAAACGTAAAACTAAAAAAAAATGTAAAGAAAAAAAGAGTGTTAAAAAGTATTAATTACAAGCAGGCAGAATGTGGCTAAAGAGGTGTTTTTGACCGAGCTCAGTACCCAGTGAACTGCTGAATCATTGGAGATCACGCTGAACAACTTGTGCTCCAGTGCACTGAACACACTGTTCCTGGAGCCTGACGAAAACCTGCAGGTGGAAACATTAGAAGGTGGAAACATGTGCTTAGTTGTAAATAAAGCTTTAATTTCAGTGTGCAGACATTCATCTTCTTTGTTTTGTTTTTGTTTTTAGTATTATTACACAGTACAGTACAAAAAATGTGCATGGATTACATATAGTATTTAATATGGTTAATGTTTGAAGTTTTATGGTACTTGATTAGCTTATGGTTTATTTTTTATTTTTTTATGCTATAAGTGAACCTGTAAAAAAACACATAAATGTTGAAAGGTTTGAAAGGAACAACGGGACGATTCAGTCTCACCATGCCTTTTACTGAGACACAGTCCAATACTAGTTTAATCTTTCATAAGGTTTTTATCAAATAATAACGAAAGAAAAACATAAATATATTCACTCAATATTTCAACAGAATTTAATGGATTTCTCTTTCTCAGTGTTTTTTTCTTGCTCAGAGCAATGCTCATTTCTTCTCTGTCTACTCTCTGTCCATGTAAGACTTTTGCACTTCAATAACAGCTGCAAAAACATGTTCAAAACATTTGCACAAGGACGAAAAAATTAAAAATACAAATAAATCCCTGAAATGTGTAACTGTGATTCTATCAAAACATTTGTTTGATCCAATATAAGCAAAACTCATTCAAAATATAGACTTAACTTTATTTGAATGTGTCCTTGTTACAGTGTAAGTATACAGTTAAGTACTGAGCAATATTAGTTAACTGCGTGTACTTACTGTAAGGTTAAGCTTAGGAATAGGGTTCAATGCTGTTGCATGTAATTATGTATCCTTTTCTCCTATTATAGGCAGTAGATGTGATGTATAAAATTAAGTGTTACAAAATATCTTAATCTCATTTAAAAATCTTTTTCTCATTAAACATCTCATGTTTCAGTTTATATCCACACAAATGTACATGAAAAGCAGAGGTATGACGTATAATCAGGTTTGTAGAGAATACTTATTGAATTAATATATATTTAGTCTACATCTATAAGTGAGATTTGATGGTTATTGTGGATGGCTTGAATTTGGATCTGTTCCTCGAAAAATGAAATCGTATGGATTCTGAAGACATGAACAGTGCACCAATAAAACAGATTACTTTTATGATCGTTTTATTTTACACGTTGTTGTTGTTTTTTATGGTCACTTTTATGGTGACAGCACTCTGAGAAAATGAGTTTTGTGTTCAACGGCCAACAAAATAAACATGACATAAGTCATGGTTAAACGATTACAAAGATGTTATTCAGAATGTTATTTTAAAGTATATTCAGTTACACTGTATCATAACTGCTATGAATCATTAGTAAAGCATTAGTTAATAGTCAATTCATCATTTATAAAGCATTATCCCTACATTAATAGACAGTAGTAAGCAGTTTATAAACGCAGCTATAAATGCTTTGATCTTCATTTACAAACATATACATATAATGTTTTTAATAATTGTATTTTCATAGTTTGTTAATGATCAATTTATCATTTCTAAATTAAGTATTGCATTATTTACAAACCAGTTATTTAGTTGCTGTTATGGTTCAAAAGATAATTTAGAAGTAAATTATTAATAAACGATTTAAATTATACATATTTAGATAAATAGTAATAGTGTGTTAATAAATACTTTATTAAATGCTTTATTAATCCTACTGTAATTCATGATTAGTTCAGGTAGTACTTGTCAGTTTAGCTCATCTAAAGTGAAGACTATACCTCGTAAAGCTTTTACAAATATCATATAAAATAAAAAAGGAACTACAAAAAGCCAAATAATAATAATTATAAAAATAAAAAATAAGCAAAAAATTAATATGTCAACGAAATAAGCAACAAAAACCAACAAATTGAAGAATTGCCAAGTGTGGCAAGTTTCAAATAAATTCTACATTTCAAACTGAAGACTCACAATTAGCTGAAATATAAAAACGAATGTATTCAACAAATGATCAATCTAATATTTTATATCATATTGCTGAGGCTTGGTTTCATGTTACAGCTAAGTTATGTTTTCTGGAGGAGTACATGAATGTTTATATTTCTATGACATTGCATAGATTTATTTGTCATTTTATATAAAGCTTACAGTTTGGTTTGTTTTGTTTGTTTTTTGCATCTTGAAATAAATATTTATCACTCTATTGTTTGTTTCCTTTTCTGCTTAGGATAAACAAAAATAACTTCCTGAATTAATATTGAAATACAGTAAGAATACATGTTAATAACGAGTAATAGAGTAACTAATACTATATGTCTATGTGTATAAATGTACATTTAAATAGTTTATTATTAATAACTTAGATTAACTTACATTTTCTGCATGATCTTATGAACCACTGACAACTCTTAAATAATTGGTTTGTTAATAATATAATACTACATTTAGAAATTATAAATATATTTTTAATACATTATGGAAATACATTTATTAAAAACATTATCAATATGTTTTTATATCAGGAACATAACATTTAGCTGCATTTATAAACGTATTAATACTATCAATGAATGTGGGGATAATGCTTTATAAATGATTAATTGACTATTTATTAATGCTTAATGATTCATAGCATGCAGTTATTATAAAGTGTTACCGTATATTCTTTTTTAACATTAAATATTTATTAGAAACAAGTCACAAAGAACAGAAAGGTATTTTCAAACGAAACTGCATTAAAACAAATGTCATTGATAAAATGCTAACGATTATTAATAAATACGCATTTCTAAACATATGCAAGTTGTTCAAACATAAGTATTGTATGTTTTATTGTGTGAGTAAATATATGAGTGGTAGAAACACACTTGGCATAAAATACATACGAATGCTCATTAGAAAAAAATCGAACATTTCTGTGTTGTCTGCTTTGAATCAGCTCAGCAGAGACATGTTTAAAAATACTTTCTTGTGTGTGAAACCCGTGTCACTGTGAGCTCTGGGGCTAAACACAGCAGTGCTGATAAAGTTCATGTATTCCAGCAGGAGCACGCGAGCACTGTTTTCTGCTAGCCCTTCATTTTGCTGAGTACTGACAATTAGAGTAATGACATTAAGCTAATTACAACACTAAAACAGACACTGGTACGTGAGCGCCATGCATCTCAGCTATACGTGGAGCTCATACTAGAGACAGCATGAAAATGATCGACAGGTTTGTGTGAATAAGATGAAGCAGTAGCGTTAATAACGTTCAGTCGTATACCTGATGCTCTTCATCCAAACTAGACATCTGCTCATAAATACTCAAGACTCCTCTTGGAGACATAAACTCAGATGTGTGTGGCGTGCGGTGAGGCTGACTCCAGGACCGGCGTGATTGATTGCACCAACCTTTTCCAGCACTGCCATTTTGTGTTTGTATTGGGAGGCACAAATTCCCTGGACCATTGGGGAAAGTGTTGCATGACATTGCATAAAGCATGCATAATGATTTATGGGAGCTCACGTTAGCCGCCTGCATGCATTTACATTTATTTGCTGCTGTGCATGCTGTTTGCTTAGGATGTCTTATTGCATCATCAGTCTATTTTCCGACTAGTTCAGCCTAAAAATCCTGTCATTTGCTCATTCATGTTTTTCCAGTCCAAATGACTTGCGTGAAAGACAGGAGAAATATGCATTATAGATGGTTTCCATAATAACGATGAAAAGTCGTCATAAACGGTAGCACGAATGACTCATAAAGACCTTGACTATTAAATTTAACCTGCAACTGCATTGTTGAGTCAATGAGTTAAAATCCTGATTTATGAACAAATCATCCAGACTGGCATTATGAATTGGGTAAACAGCTTTATTGAATGGATCCGACTCAATGAATTGCTTATTTTTTAAGGATTGGACATTGATGCGTCTCTCACAGACTCACGAATGTCATCAGAGCTGGGTATTAACTGATTAGATGTAATCTGGATTACTTAATCAGATTCCAAAAATTACTTGGAATTGAATTCTATTACATTTTGAAATGATCAGTTTGTATTTATTACATAATTACATATCATTCCCACAATATCAATAAGTTATTTCAAAATATATTGATTATACATAATACTTATTTTTCTTCTTTTAAATTGTCCACCACAAAGCTGCTTGTGACTATAGTGCACACACTGACTAGTTTAAAGTCCCCATTCACTGTAGTTGCATGAGAGCATTCTTCTTGTGTGTGTTGTAGATGAACAAAAGGGGTCCAGGTACAGCATGAGGATGAATAAATGATGCTTTTTGGGTGAACTCTGGCTGTAAGAGCCACATGTGTGAATCTGGCTGCCGTCTGTCAGTAACATCTGTCAGTGTTTGCAGTCCATATTGAGCCAGTGCTCTGGGGTGTTTTCAGATGAAAGGACACCTCTCTTTACTACATTAAATGTGTGGAAATATGCTCATACGTTCGGTTGGAATGAGCTATATTTGGTATACTGTCTCGTTACCTTCAAGTAAAGTCAAGCCAGTTTTGTTTGTAAAACTAAGACATAAAATACTCGCCAAGCGCCAAATGCGAGTAAAACTTGTGAGCACATGAATTATGACAATGCCTGAGAACACGATATGGCTGTCAACAATTATCAAATCAAAAAGACTTCATAGTAATTACATAAATATGTAATCTGATGTGATCTGTGTCTCTGCAAATGCTGTGAATCTGAGTCGCTTGAAATTACAACATGCACAAAACATCTTATAAATCTGTTTTCAACCAAACGAAACATTTCAAAACAGAAGTTTCTCTGTGGTTTTCCATCAAGGCATATGGTTTAACGTTTGAAAGCAAAGAAAAACAACAAGAAATTAGCATTGTAATTGCACATTATTATTTATTAGATTTATTATTATTATTTACATTATAAAAAAATCCTATAGTAATATTAGGGTAACACTTTAGAATAGGGAACACTTATTCACTATTACCTACTAATTTCCCCTCAATACATTCATAATTTTCTTCTTATTAATAGTTAGTGCGGTAGTTGGTAAGTTTAGGTATTGGGTCGGATTAGAGATGTAGAATAAAGTCATGTAGAATAATGCATTAATATGTGCTTAATTACTACTATTAATTATGCTAATATTCAGGTAATATGCATGCTAATAAGCAACTAGTTAAGAGACCCTAAAATAAAGTTTTACTAATATTAGTTGTGAGTTCCCCAATTTGTTCTGCATGGTTTTATTTTTTATATAATACATATACAGTGTCATGGCCAGTAGGTTTTCTCAATTCAATGGCCATTGACAGGGATGTCGAAATGTTAGTTTCAGGCTCTGTGTATAATCATTTCGCAATATGCACTATTTCACAGCAGCTTTATAAAAAGTCATGTTTCTGTTTGTTCTATCTTTATATTTGCATGCCTTATAGTCACGTTTAACAAATTATCACTGAGAACAATTTAGTTTGCATATGACATATTTACCAATTGATGGATTGTAGAATCATGTGCTGTTCAAATATTCATAGATTGTGTGTTTAAAAGCAATATTCACTGATAAAATTAGTATATTGGACTATTTAGATTTTATTAGTTAGCTTGAGACCTTACGTATATTACAATCTTAGTTTAATTTGAGAGAAACGTCTTGGAAAATCAGATTAAAAAAAATCCATGCCAGCGCGCCCCCTCAGAGAACAATCAATGTTTCATGTCTTCAACCTTAACGACCGTTAGCTACATTACAGCTTTTAATTACAACTTTGAAGCATGACTCACATTATGTGCGAGAGCTGACATTAGCTGGGAAAATGCTTTTAAAGCTGCAAGGAGTCAGACACATCAAGATTAGGATCACCAAAGGTCGGCGTAAAGTGTTTTGAAATGTCAACGAATTACATAATGAAATAAGAGCGACTGATAATGACAATTTGAAGAAGTACAAACTTTTGCACATTATGCTGCTTATAAACACGCATAGGACATAGCAGCAGTGTCCATTTCCAGGCTTTGATTATTTCTAAAGAACATTTGTTTAGTTTTTACACAAAACCACCTCTGGCTCTGCACCCCCTTACCTAAATTCAGTTCTGCAGACGTATGTGCCTCTCGAAGCTTGCGTTCTTCAAGTGAACGTCGCTGTATCGTTCATCCCAAAGAGACACAACACCACTTTCACAGACGTCTTCATTAACTGTTCCCACCTGGTGACCTGCCCTGCCCTGCGATTAAATTTAATGACATGAATAACTTTAATAATATAAATAGTTGAATAAGTTTTCTAAGTTATTTAAGAAAAATCAGTAATAAAGATAGAATAGCAATGAGGCAATGCAGAGCAGGACACATTACTACAGAGTGATCACATTTTCCAATTGATAACAAAACTATTTTACACTTGTTGAGATTTCAGGGAGAGCTGGAGTGTAGATTGGCTGCTATTAGACCATCACTTCACACCAAACATACAAGGCTGATTATGGTAAAAAATAACTGAGAATGTGACCTACATGCCCACCTAGAAAACTGAATCAAAACCACAAGCTGACACACACACACACACGCACGCACGCACACCCACCCACACACACACACACACACACACACACACACACACACACACGCATCAGTCAAGGTTAGCTGTAGCAGCAGGAGGGATGCTTTACCCATCAGAAACAACTACTGATAACATATTTATCTGAGCACTCCACATGTTTCACAATGATTAATGGAGGGAAACCATACCATTTATATGATTAGCATTCGGCAACACTGAGTGAGCGCCCACATCTTCACAAGTATCATTTCCATTCATTTTCTCCTTAGAGAATACAAAAAAATAATCAGTTAATCAATTAAATGTCTGAAAATCAAACATAAACAAACCATGTTTCATAGCTGTTCACAGTGTCTTTTATGAAGTGTTCACAACACTGCATTCATATATTTAAAGAAACCTTGAACTAGCAGAATAATTGTTTAAACTCACTCACACACGTTTGTTTCTGTGAATTGTGGGACTCGTGACATAAATCACACATCGAAGTTCTGATATCAGTTTCAGAGAGATTGTAAAAAACTCTAATTACAGTGATGAAGCCCTGTGAGTATGTAATCGAATCAAAACCTGCAGTTCAATAAGCTATCGATTATAAGTCATTATTTGTGTGCAGATGTGTCTGACTGGATTCTGTCACTCGCTGTACTTCATGGGAGCGGCTGGTCGCTGCGCAGCTCTCATTTCCATGGTAACAGTGACTTCTCTGATTGGTCAATCTCTCCTCGGTATTCACTGTGAAAGGTTTATATGTTTTAGTTAAAAAAAATGTAAAATAAAAATGAATGGGACTTTTACTTTCAGAGCTGCTGCACTCCATCTGAAGAAACCTGAGGTCCAAACAAACCTTCATAAGAGCAGCATGTTCATGCGTTCCTGCCAATCACGGCTCAAGAACAGAAATGTATTTAAATGACTGATTATCTCACACCAGTGATGAGTCTTCTGGAGTCCCTCCACTGCCTCGTCTGCACAGCATTTCACTAAAGGATGTGAACTCTTGTCAGAAGCTTCAAGCATCATACGTTTGATTAAACTGCAGGTGCTGCTCAAATGAATAGTAATGCTGAAAGTGTTATCAGGACGCTGTTTAAGCTTGTGAGGCGAGGGTATTGCATTGCCCAGAGCAGTGAATCATGAGGAGGGGGACTGAGGTCATTAAGATGAAATCACATAGTGTGGAAATAACTCTCACAACACCACCATCTTACATCACTAATTATTTACTGAGTAATTAACCACTAATTAACATAGTACTAATTAAGTCTTAAGTGGAAGTCAATGGGTTTAATGCGTCCAGGAAGATGCTTTAAAAGATCTGAAATCTTTTGCTAAAATTGTACACTTTGCATGTTGATCGTACTTAAAGGTGCAATAGGAGATCTCGTAAAATGCTAACTTTAGCCTGATAGCACTGAAAGCGAACGTCCCGCCCTCCCTGCAATCGCCGTCCAAAGCCACGCCCCCTGAACGCACATACGCTCAAAGAGCAGAATACCAGAGACAACATTAATTTACTACAATAGACTACATCAACGTTTCCAATTACAGTCCTCGCGCACTCCCGCTCTGCACAGTTCATATGTACTGTGTATCTTATCACGTCCAACGGTTCTGTTCGACCGTAAGTCATAAGTTCCCTGCGAAGTGGACATCACCAGATATTCCGGTTCAAAGCGAGCGTATATGTTCCATACAAAGGACATTAAAGTGTGCGAGACGGGAATTTTAATTGTATTTATTTACAGAGGTGTATTATTTCACACTTCTCTAGTAAGTTGTGTCTGTGTGTGAAGATGCTGCGTATGGATGTTCCGAAGTGAAATACACTTCAATGGATTTACGCTGCTCATGGAGTAGGGAGCAATGAACACTGTGTAGGGAGCATGTCAATCAGAACACAGTTCATGCACGGAGCTCTCTTCTAACGAGCTGGTTATCTGAATCAGGTGTGTTAACTAAGAGAGACAAGCGCAAAATATTCAGAGTGGGGAGCGCGAGGACTGGAATTGTGAACCGCTGGGCTACAGCATGTGTCCTTCACCGGGGAGAAAACTTTATAGCACAGTTAGTAAAAGTACTACAATAGAGTGGGGGAACTATGACGTCAGAACCCGGAAGAGTAATTCGTCGCGGGTTCCTTCGAGGTGTTCCTATGGGGTTTTATAATGGGGTTTTTCAATTTATGAGTAAAATAATGCCCGGGGTAAACATAAGTTGACAATATTTGTACGTTTTGTTCTACAATGAAAACTGCACACACTCACAGCCCAAACGTTCTTATCATGTTTTCAAAAATGTTTTGGGTATGGATGTGTGTAATTTACGTTGTAGAACAAAACGTAAAAGTATCGTCATGTTATGTTTACCACAGGCTTTATTTTACTCATAAATTGAAAAACCCTAATGCTCGGACCGAGCGTTTTGATTGGACGAACATTTCTTGGTCCTACACCTTCCACAGAATATATAAATGCATGTAGACCACATAACTTTAATGATTGCTATCAGGATGTAAAGAGACTTTCAACCAGAATAACAAAAAAAATTCTGAAGACAATCACCTATTGTACCTTTAAGTATAGTCATTTGAACATTGACATTTAAAGAGACAGTTCACACAAAAATAAAAATCCTGTCATCTTTTACTCATCTTCATGTCGTTCTAAACCTGTATGAGTTTATTTCTTGTGCTGAACGCAAAATAAGATATTTCAAAGAATGTTGGTAACCAAACAGTTGACGGCAGCCATTTACTTTCATAGTATTGAAAAAAAATGCAATGGAAGTCAATGGGTACCAGCATCTTGAGGGTTACTAAATGAAGACAGATAGTTTTTATTGTTGGTTGAACTATCACTTTAAATTGTTTCACATGAAAATGTATTTTTATGGTGCATATTGTTAAATAGTCAGCTACTACATTGTTAAGCTATTAGAACCACCCTGACTGGACAATCATTGGAGGTGATATCATTGTGGTGGCATATACTCCAGTGGGGGCAATACAAAGAGAGACTCCTTCAAATAAATGCTTTCATATGCTCTTTATCCGAATGCATTGGGGAACACGTATTTGAAATGCTCCCCATGTAATCTGCTTTATAAATGTTTTACTGGGCGTGCTTTGCCTAATAAAATCCTACGGAGGGTTATTACATGTGTGTGGTGTAATGAGCATGCTGTTGCTGTAGCTCAGTGTCATCAAAATGAGAGGAGTCCCTTCATTAAAGTGAACATCATAAAATAGTTTATTATGGACAATGTAAAGTCATCTTAAGTTAGCAGTTACTGAAGTCTGAACTAGTGACACTGAGGTTCCTTGGTGCTACAAGACTGACTGACAGTTCAGTTTATCTGACATTGAAACACTATGGTATTTGTATACATATACCAACTGGTCAATAGTGAAATAATGATAATAATTAATAAATGAAGTGCTTTTGATGGAAGTCTCTTTTGCTCATCAGGGCTGTATTTATTTGATTAAAGACACTGCAAAACTCTACCTGGTCTCATAGCATTTACGTACCTGGGTGCGCTTTTTTAGCTAGACACGAAATACATACCAATAACTACATATTACTGCAGTTTACAAAATAAACAAACACTAGAGGCAGTAAAACTAGGACACCTTTTACTCCTTTTCACACAAATTTACAGAGTTTTGATTAATAAAGTGTAATTTTCACACTATTACTTGAAGAATATCATGTTACGACTTCAAAACAATATTAATATGCTGGAAGATTTGAAAACTGGTGCTGTTGAACGTTAGCATAACACATATCCAGCCTCATATCTACAGGTTTTCAGTTCGGTAGCTCACGGAGTACGGAGACGTACTTAAGAGGCGAAGAGCTCTGGTTCGAATCCTGTGTAATCATGATTAAACAAAGCATTTCAAATCTGCATATAAGGAAGTTGAAAGGCACGGTTGCATCAACAAATACGTGTTTATATCAGTTTTGCATTTGTTAACACTATCGGGTAGGTTTAGAGTTGGGTTTGGTGTAGGGCATATTTACAACACTATAGAGCATTAACTTTTAGGGACAGATCCCGTTATTTGAATTGTAATCCGCCGCAATGCGTTTCAGTATCAACGTAATAAAAGCATGCCAGGGTTCACGTATTTAACCTGTGTTTTAGCGCCACTCAGTGGACATTTCTCTTTGAAACTCAAATCAAATCAAATCACTTTTATTGTCACATCACCACAGCACAAGTGCCTGGTGAGTGAAATTCTTATGAGCGTGCTCCAGACAGTGCAAAAAAACAACAACAACAATTTACAAATGGACAGTACATATTTACAGACTGTACAGAAGACAATGAGTACACAGTGTACTATAAAGACATACTTAATTATCAACTACACATTATACACCGTATGGGCACATCTACATTATGTACACTATCTATACATTATGTAGTCTATACATAGTAATAATGTGAAGGTGCAACAGATTATAAATTAACAGCAGATTGGTTGAGCAGCAGATAGTTGTGCAACAGATTATGCATATGCAGTGTCGTGGATGTGCATTGTATGGTGTCCAGTGATAGCAGATAGGTTATATTAGTGCAGTGTGTGCGTGTAGTCCAGTTGAACTGTATTAAAGTGCAGTGCATGGCATGTTGTGTGAGTGGGAGTGTGATGTAGGTGAGTTATTTGTGACTGTTCATTAGCCTGATAGCCTGAGGGAAAAAGCTGTCCCTCAGTCGGCTAGTGCGGGATCGGATGCTGCGGAAACGTCGCCCTGAGGGCAGCAGAGAGAGCAGTCTGTGGGACGGGTGCTGGAGTCTTTGATAATCCTCCGGGCTTTCCTTGTACACCGCCTGGTGTAGATATCCTGGAGGGAGGGAAGCTCACCTCCAACAATGTGGCGGGCAGTTCGCACGACCCTTTGCAGAGCCCTGCGGTTGCCCGGTGCTGTTTTCCAAACCAGGCGGTGTAATACAGCCTCCAGGATGCTCTCCACAGTGCAGGTGTAGAAGGACCTGAGGATTCTGGGCTCGTTCCAAACTTCCTCAGCCGTCTCAGGAAGAAGAGACGCTGATGTGCCTTCTTCAGCACTGCATCTGTGTGAGCAGACCATGTGAGATCCTCGTGATGTGAACGCCGAGGACTTAAAGCTACTCACCCGCTCCACAGGTGTCTTGTCCGATGGTGATGGGTGTGTGTTCTCTGCTCTGTCTCCTGTAATCCACCACCAGCTCCTTGGTCTTGTCGATGTTGAGTGAGAGGTGGTTCTCCTGACACCATTTAGTCAGGGTGCTCACCTCCTCTCTGTAGGCCGTCTCATCGTTGTCGGTGATCAGGCCTATCACCGTTGTGTCATCAGCAAATTTGACGATGACATTGGAGCTGTGTGTTGCTGTACAGTCGTGTGTGTACAGGGGTACAGGAGTGGGCTGAGGACGCAACCCTGCGGTGCACCAGTGTTGAGGATCAGGGGAGATGATGTGTTGTTGCCCATTCTGACCACCTGACTTCTGCCTGTCAGGAAGTCCAGGATCCAGCTGCACAGAGATCTGTTCAGTCCTAGAGTCTGGAGCTTCGCAACCAGTGTGGCAGGCACTATGGTGTTAAATGCTGAACTATAAACCACGAACAGCATCCTCATAGGTGTTCTTATTTTCCAGGTGGGAGAGAGCAGTGTGCAGGGTGAAGGCAATAGCATCGTCTGTGGAACGGTTACTGCGGTATGCAAATTGTAGTGGGTCCAGTGAAGCAGGCAGCACAGAGCAGATGTGTTCTCTGACAGCCTTCTCAAAACACTTGCTGAAGATGGGTGTCAGAGCAACGGGCCTCCAGTCATTCAAGCATGTGATTTTTTTTTTCTTCGGTATGGGCACAATGGTTGATTTTTTGAAGCATGAGGGAACCACAGACAGAGAGAGGGACAGATTGAAAATGTCTGTAAAAACCCGGCTAGCTGGAAAGCGCATGCTTTGAGCACATGGCCTGGTAACCCATCTGGGCCTACAGCTTTACGGATGTTCACCCGTTTAAAGGATCGGGATACGTCCGCGACAGAAAGCGTGAGTGGACTGACCTCTTCTGCAGCAGCCGCGGCAGCGCTCTCTGTGTGGGCGTTGTTAACAGCCTCGAACCGAGCATAAAAGGTGTTGAGCTCGTCCGGTAGAGAGGCGGCAATGTTCACAGTAGCTGGTTTATTCCCTTTAAAGCCTGTGATGTTGTTAATGCCCTGCCACATGCTTATTGGGTTAATTGTTGTTGAAATGTTCTTCAACTTGTTTTATATGTTCGTTTGCTACTTTGATGGATCTCCTGAGATCATAACTGGCTTGTTTCCGATTGTCAGTGTTTCCGGATTTAAAGGCAGATGTCCGCGCTGACAGGGCTGATCAAACATCGCTGTTAATCCACTGTTTTTGGTTGGGTAGATACGGATTGTTTTGGTCGGAACTACATCATCTATACACTTCCTGATGAAACACGTGACCGTATCTGAATACGCCTCTATGTCGTCATCAGACGCCGCGCGGAATATGTCCCAATCCACGTGATCAAAACAGTCTTGCAGTATAGCGTCCGATTGGTCCGACCAGCACTGGACTGTCCTGAGGGCGGGTGCTTCACGCTTCAGTTTCTGCCTATAAGCAGGCAGGAGCAGAACGGAAGAATGATCCGATTTGCCGAAAGGTGGGCGGGGGAGGGACTTGTATGCGTCCTGGAAAGGAGTGTAACAATGGTCGAGTATACGATCTCCACGCGTGTTGATGGTGATGTATTGTGGAGCTATTGTTCTGAAGTTGGCTTTATTAAAGTCCCCCGTGATAATAAAAGCTGCATCTGGGTGCGCGTTTCCTGCTCACTTATATTCCTGTACAGTTCCTTGAGTGCCTGTCTGTGTTGGCTTGAGGAGGTATATAAACAGCCGTGATTATGACGGCTGTAAATTCCCTCGTAGCCAGAATGGTCGACACAGAAGCGTATGAAAATTCCAGATCAGGGGAGCAGAAGGATTTAATAGAGTGTATGTTCCTTTCATCACACCATGAGTTGTTAATATAGAAACAAACACCTCCACCTCTGCTTTTCCCTGTGAGCTCTCTCGTTCTGTCCGCGCGATGCACGGAGAAGCCCGTGAGCTCGATGGCTGAGTCTGGAATCATTGCAGACATCCAGGTTTCTGTGAGGCAAATAACACAGCAGTCCCTTGTTTCTCGTTGGTATGAGATGCGCGCCCGCAGTTCACAGAGTTTGTTATCCAGTGACTGAACGTTGGCCAGTAAAATGGTTGGAAGAGGAGGTCGGAAAGCTCGGCGTCTCAGTCTGACGAGAACGCCAGCTCTTTTTCCCCTTTTTCGGCGTCGTCGGCGTCTCCTCGATTTCGCAACCCACACAAAGGGCTCTGATGCGGTGTCTGTGAACAGTCCACCGGCATTCAAAAACTCAAAGTCCGGTTTGCGTTGCGCGATCGGAGGACCAATGTTCAAAAGCGTGTCTCTATCATAGACAGTTACACTAACAATATCTAACACGTAAAACAACAAAAAAACAAATAAAACATACGAAAAACTGCAAAGTTTTCCCAGAGCACGCAACACGGCTGCCATCCTCGGCGCCATCTTGAACGAATACTGCGGTGAAACGTGCAGTAAGGTACGCAAAATCGGTGTCGCACAGAAAGTGCACAGAGGTACGTATTTTTATGAGACCAGTTTGGCAAAACTGCAATATTGTGAAATATATATATATATATATATTTACATTTCAAATATTTAATTTGGATATTGTACATAATGAACATCAGTTGATGTATGAATGAACATTAATTAACAATGAACAATAGTATATTTAGAAATTAGCATTAACCTGTAATTCAAAGTTGTAAAATTGTTTTGTTGATACCTAATGCGTTAACTAATGTTAAAATCCATTATGGCCATTTCTACAACACCAGAAATGATTCCAGGATGAAAACAGAAAAATTATCCCAAACGTATAACCAGTTATAGAAATTAACTTTTGCCCCTTAAACTGATTTCCAGGCACACATTTTTCTAGCCTTATGTCATTTTTGCTTAATTTCAATCAAATGAATCAGAATAATGTAGCACTTAATGTAGTTACTAATCAAATAACGCCAGTATCACTGAAATAAACCTTTGCACTGCAGACGTGGCAGAAGCTGCATGTGATGTGGCACTAGATGCATTTACACAGATGGCTTAATGCGGCTCAGAGATGGCATGCATGCATTTACCCTGCAATTACATTAATAATGTTATGACATTATGTTTTTACATATAAAATACAGTATACTGAATTTATAAATATGATGTTGTAAAAAAATGAAACAACACTGTAAAATATTAAACTAAAACTGCTTAGTGAGTCACTGAATTATTCATTCAATCGATTTGTTTAAAATTAAGGAATTCACTACCATTCATAAATCTGTGACCTCGTAGTATAGTAAAGTGCTCACTGGAAGTAACAAGTCATCTGGCTGCTTTTCACCTGCTGTTTAATGAATACTGTGATTTCAGACACAGGCTACTACTCTTTTCAAATACTGTTTTTCACCTACTATATAGTAAGGAAGTACACGATTTCTGATTCTTTATTGTTATTCTCTATCTTTACATGACTCAGCGGATTCATTTTAGTGCAATCATTTAGAAACTAAGCATCACTGTGTTAATTGGAGATCTAAAATGTTGGCTGTGACTTTGTTTGAAACTATTTTTGGTGGCAAAATAGATAAAAACTGTCAATATTGACAATACTGTTTCTCAAATGCACATCACTTAATATGCACATAACTAATTCATTTATTTACATTGGACATTATGACCTAAAACCAGACAAAACGCCATCCAAGATACCATGGTTTTTATAAAAACTTCATATTCTGGAGGATACCACGTACAATGCATAAGAGGTTTCAGTCATATTTAGGGGTATTTTCATTTACAGTTACCTAATTGCATAGTTTTTCTGAGTTTTCCATAAGTGTAAAACAAGAATAACATGGCTGAGACTCACATCTCTAAATTCTTTAAAAAAATCTTACAATTTACTCTGTACCACAATGCAATTTGCCAGAAAATCTCAGTATAAAAGCTATTCAGAGACAGATGATGTAGTTGAAACACTTCAAGAAATGCACGAGAAGAAGATGATTTCTTCTGTGGTCAAGATACAACTAATTGCGAGTGATTTTTATCGGTGAAACGGCTCTTGTGTTAAACCGGGGGGGTAGAGATTAATAGGCAATCAGCTGTGAATGTAATTAGGTATTACATATATTAAACGTGCCTGCTTTTTCAGATGAATTGCAGGTCGATAGGTCATAGACGTGCAGACTGAAAGGCTGGTCCCGTCCCAGACCTGTGTACATCCAGAGACCTCTGCTATCTGTGATAGATGACTACAGTATATAGAGAGTGGCACTACACAAAAGCATTACTCTATGAATTCAGCAGCACCTCCCGTGGCTTCTCTTAATCTAATTGTGCCTGTAACAATAGCACTGAGCACAGAGGTTCAGGTAGAGCTCCGTATTCATCTCATCGTTGTCCCTTCAAAGCACTCGGAGTCTAAATCCAGCGCCGCAGCGGGGTGGGCAGACACACAAATGTGGAGTTTATGTCAATTGTTATGGGTGATGCAAGCTTTCTAAAAGTGTTTTGAATAACTGCACCCCATGGGCTACACTGAACATCAATTGTGTACTGTGTCTGTTGAGTTGTGCATGCCTCCTATTCATGCAATAGTTAGGGTTCAAATGAATTGCTCCATGATGCAGATGCCTATTTGCTCATGATTTGCTAAAGGAATGATGCTAATCGGGTATTGCTGCCTGCACACATGCCCACAAAATTGTTGATCGCAGTTTGTACAACAACAAAAAACTGTAGTTACTGTCACTATACAATGTACACAAGCATCCTTCAATATACCACCAACTACAGGCTAGTCAAATTACGCTGACTTTTGTGAATCTGCTGCATAATGTACCTCGTTTGCATAGACAGAAGTCTGTCCAGAAAGAAAATTATGCTATATAAGTGCATATAGAGCCTGATTATGTTGAACTGTGAGTGGCATATGAATAACTGCTGCTTGAATAAATAACTGTGTACAGCAAGTAGACCTATGTACTCTATGTGTGCTGCAAAACCGCTTCCAACATTCAGTGATTTGATAGACCATTGATCTTTTTCTCCGGGGACTCGTTTTTGACAAACCTGTGTTAAGTCAAAATAATTCACATGCAATGCTGAAGTCATAGGAAATATTACAGGTAATGAAACTTAAGTATCTAATAAAAATAACAAAAAAAAAATAGATTATTCTTCATGCATTTATTTTGATCACAGACAATTTGCTAAACGCTGAGAATTTTCACATAAAAATCTAGAGCCCAGTATTTATTCATGGCAGTTTAATTAAGAGACTATTCACATAGGACACATCCTTGCGTGTAATAAAGCTGGACGGAGCACCACTCAGTGGAGCAGAATGAGGCTCATTTTTCAAAGCTGAACTGTCTTGAAGCTGACAGCACCTTAAAAAGTAATGCCATGAGATGCGGACTACAAGGCATCACGATGACCCAGTATTCCCCTTCCTGGCAAATGTGTACACAGATACACTATTACAAAATATTTAACCCTCTACTGCTGCTAGCATGGCCGTCAAAAATTTATTTATTTTTTCAATAAAAATGAATGTACTAGATTTTAGTTTGATAATGCTTTTTTATTTTCTATTTTATAAGGGAAATTAATTTTAGGGAGATTTCAATTGGGAGATAAGTACAAAAGGCGGTACCTTTCTGAAAGGTACAAATATGTACTATTAAAGTAATAATATTTACCTTACTTGCACACTTTAGGGGTAAATACGGTACAATTGTGTACCTTTTGAAACAGTATGCTACAGACAGTGTTTGAACCTTTTTTTCTGTGTGAACGTCTCGGTTACGTATGTAACCCTCGTTCCCTGAAGGAGGGAACGGAGACATCACGTCGGAGGGCCGACGAATTGGGATATCGCTTAGAGAGACCAATCCACTTCAAGTGTAAACTAAATGAGCCAATGCACATTGGCATGCGATTATTGCATCCAGCTGCCGCTGATCACAGCGTGAGTATAAGTAGGCAGCAGGTGCAGCGCATATTCAGGTTTTCGCTGAGGAGCCGAGCCGGGGCCCAGCCGCTCAGCGGTGGTACAGGAGCCGTGGCGACGGGACGTGACGTCTCCGTTCCCTCCTTCAGGGAACGAGGGTTACATACGTAACCGAGACGTTCCCTATCAGTCGGTCACTCTCGACGTCACGTCGGAGGACCGGCGAATTGGGATCCCTACCAAAAGGCCACGGATACTGCCCCTTCCAGTGTCCCGTGGAGGCCTCCTGTGCCGTTATTTTTTGGCGCAGGTTAGGTCCCCCATAGGAAGATCCGTTACTGTTGTTATGGCACTACCACTCAGTAGGACTAGATAACACTGGGAAAACGTACCCGTTCAGCTCAGAACAGGAACGCTGCGGAAGCCCTTACCTTCCCGAGGGAGGTTCAGAGGCAGTTACACATATGGACAATAGTCAGATGCATATGGAAGATTGGAGGTGATTGTAACCTCTTGGAGTGGCAGGAAGTCTGCCGGGAAACACGGGCTCTAAGGCTAACCGTGGAAATACACATATGGGATCCGAACGGTCTCTACATATGGAACCCAGCCCTCTACCGGTTCTCAGGGATTCATCGAGTGAGGGCCTGGCGCCGGACGCTCCGCCACGTCCAGCTGCCGAGGGGATGGAGGAGCTCGTCAGGGTCTACAGTGGACTCTCTGGAGCAGTTTTTAGCAAGCCGACCCGAAACCGGGGCCCCTCAGTGCTTCTACCCATTTGAGGTGAGAACACAGGAGGAAACCGGTTCTACACGAAGGCTATAGAATCTAGCGAATGTGTTAGGGGTCGCCCAGCCCGCAGCCCTACAAATATCTGTCAGTGAGGCGCCACGAGCCAGCGCCCAGGAGGACGCTACACTTCTCGTAGAGTGAGCTCTCAACCTGAACGGGCAAGGCACACCCTGTGCCTGATAAGCCAGGGTGATGGCATCCACTATCCAGTGGGCCATCCTCTGCTTGGAGACGGCATTCCCTTTCTGCCGGCCTCCGTGACAGACAAAGAGCTGGTCTGAGGTTCTGAAGCTTTGCGTCCTGTCAACGTAGTGCTCAATGCTTGGACGGGACAAGCAAAGCCAGGGCTGGGTCTGCCTCCTCCGGGGGCAGCGCTTGCAGGCTCACCACTTGGTCTCTAAATGGAGTAGTGGGAACCTTGGGCACATAGCCGGGCCGGGGCCTCAGGATTATCTGGGAATCCGCCGGTCCAAACTGTAGGCACGAATCGTCGACCGAAAATGTGTGCAGGTCCCCAACCCTCTTAATGGAGGCCAGTGCAAGCAGGAGCAGAGTTTTCATTGAAAGAAACTTGGGCTCGACTGTCTGCAAGGGCTCAAACGGGCCCTGTTGTAGTGCTCTAAGCACTAAGGACAGGTCCCCAGAGGGTATAGAGGGGGGGCGTGGAGGATTCAGCCTTCTAGCCCCCCTAAGGAACCTGACGACCCAGTCATGCTTCCCCACCGACTTCCTTTCCACAGGGTCGTGGTTGGCAGCAATCGCAGCCACGTAGACCTTGAGGGTGGAGGGAGACAGCCTTCGCTCCAACCCTTGCTGCAAGAAGGATAGCACGACTCTGATCGGGAATCTCCGGGGGTCTTCTCTGTGAGAAGAGCACCATTCGACGAACAGGTTCCACTTCAAGGCGTAAGCGTGTCTCGTAGACGGTGCTCTCGCCGAAGTGATGGTGTCAACTACCTCTTGGGGTAGGTCACCTAGAACCTCCGCGTCCCATCTAGGGATCAGACATAAGTTTCCAGAGGTCTGGACGTGGGTGCCATAAGGTGCCCCGTCTCTGAGTCAGTAGATCCTTCCTCAGAGGAATCTGCCAGGGAGGGGCTGTCACAAGGAGCATCAGCTCTGGGAACCAAGTCCGGGTGGGCCAGTATGGCGCCACGAGCAGGATCTGCTCCTCTTCCTCCCTGACCTTGCACAGTGTCTGTGCGAGAAGGCTCACTGGGGGAAATGCATACTTGCGAAGGCCCCGCGGTCAGCTGCCGTCTGGGGATGGAGTTTCCACTCTCCGGGGACCAAAGCTCGTGACAGCTCGTCGGCTGTCCGGTTGAGCAAGCCCAGAATATGAATGGCGCGAAGCGACCTCAGATGCTTCCGACTCCAGAGGAGGAGGTGGCGGGCGAGTTGCGACGGGAGCGTAGACCACCTTGTCGGTTGATGTACGCAACGGTCGCAGTGCTGTCCGTACGTACCAGTACGTGCTTGCCTCGTAAGCGTCTCTTGAGACGGTTCAAGGCCAGGCGTACTGCCAGCAACTCTAGGCAGTTGATATGCCAGTGCAGTTGGGGACCCGTCCAAACCCCCGACACTGCAAGCCCGTTGAACGTGGCCCCCCAGCCCTTGGCGGAGGCGTCCGTGTAAACCACATCATGCCTGGAGACCTGTTCCAGGGGCATTCCTGCCCGAAGGAACGAAAGGTCTGACCACGGGGTGAAGGTTTGGCGGCAGGCTGGAGTGACTTGGACCCGCAGCGTGCCGCTCTGCCACGCCCACCTCTGGACTCGGCCATGGCGCCAGTGTTGAAGCGGTCTCATATGGAGCAGCCCCAGCGGCGTGACCGCCGCCGCAGCCGCCATATGCCCCAGGAGCCTCTGAAACTGTTTCAGTGGTGCCGCCGTCCTTGTTCTTGAACGTATTCAAGCAGTTCAACACCGGCTGAGCGCGTTCCTGCGTGAGGCGCGCTGTCTGATTGACCGAATCCAAACTCCAAACCGAGAAAAGAGATCCTCTGCGTTGGCAAGAGTTTGCTCTTTTCCCAGTTGACCCGAAGGCCCAACTGGCTGAGGTGCGAGAGCACCAAATCCCTGTGTTCGCATAACTGATCCTGAGACTGAGCCAGTATGAGTCAGTCGTTGAGGTAGTTGAGAATGCGCACGCCCTGTTCTCTCAAGGGAACAAGGGCTGCCTCCGCTACTTTCGTGAAGACACGGGGCGATGGGGAAAGCCCGAAGGGCAGGACCTTGTACTGATATGCCCGTCCTTCGAACGCAAGCCGCAGGAATGGCCTGTGGCGCGGAAGGATCGGCACATGGAAGTACGGGTCTTCAGGTCAAATGCTGCAGACCGAACTTGGGGACGGATGCATCCGAAGACGCGGTTCTGCATGAGCATCTTGAAAGGAGGTTTATGAAAGGCCCAGTTCAAGATGCGCAGACCCAAGATTGGTCATAACCCACCGCTTTTCTTGGGCACAATGATGTAAGGGCTGAAAAACCCTGCCTTCATATCGGCTGGAGGGACCGGTTCCATCACGTCCTTCGCCAATAGGACAGTGATTCCTCTCACAAGACACGGGCATCGGCTGCCTTCACTGCTGTGAGGTGGATGGCCCTGAACTCGGAGGACACCGGGCGAACTGAATCGCATAGCCGAGTCAGATGGTCCTTAGGAGCCAGCGAGATGGCTGGGCAGCTCCCGGCACCCAGACACCGTACAAGCGGGACCATCGGGACCACCGACGTACCCGCGGTAGGGTAGCGAGGTGGAATGCAGGGACCTGGCCCGTGGCGGACCGAGAAGGGGTCTGAGTGTGCGGTGCACGTTTACCTGCTTCCATAATTTGGCAGAGGGTGCGTGAGTAGCCTTTGATGACGCTCTCGAACCGCCCACTGCTGCCTGCTGGCGAGAGGGAGGATGAGTGTGGTCCGAAGTTGATTCGTCCATGACTCTCCAAGCCCTCTTGGGACCCAGAGACAGAGACAACCGCTTCCTGTCGAGATTTTTGAAAAAAACAGATTATCCACCCGGCCCTCCTCCGGGGGAGGGAGAGATGCACTTACCATCTCCCGAAGCAGTTCCCTCTCTCTCTG
Source organism: Ptychobarbus kaznakovi (assembly GCA_027422405.1). Classification (NCBI taxonomy): domain Eukaryota; kingdom Metazoa; phylum Chordata; class Actinopteri; order Cypriniformes; family Cyprinidae; genus Ptychobarbus; species Ptychobarbus kaznakovi. The sequence continues at coordinate 2,011,987 of CM049811.1, forward strand.
GGTCGCCCGTCCCGAGGCCTCTTGCTCCTCTGCTTACCGCCAGTAGACGGGGGCCAGGACGGGCGGGGCGGCCTGCCTACACCTAGCTCTACGGCACCGCTTTTGGAGGCTGCTGCGGATGCGGTGCGGGAGCAGGGGCGGATGCAGGGGGCCGCCCTCGGCGACGAGCAGGCTGGGCGCTGCACCCGGCGGACGGGTGGAGGCAGCAGCTGCCCGCCGAGGCAGGAAGTGTTAGATCGCCTCAGTCTGCTCCTGTGCAGCCGGGAACTGCTGGGCCAGTTACCGGCTGCTTCGCCGAAGAGGCCAGTCTGGGATACAGGAACCTTGAGGAACCGACTTTGTCGGCGTCCCTATGTCAACCAGACACAGCCAGAGGTGGCGCTCCTGGACCACAAGTGTGGACATCGCACGACCCAGAGACCGTGCCATAACCTTCGTCGCGCGAGGTCAGGTGCGGTACGGAGCTCTTCTCAGAACTTCCGGATCGTAACCACCCCGGTGCATGTCCCTCAGTGCTTTTAGCCTGAAAGAACCTGCAGTAACGCCGTAGCATTAGGTGGAGCAGCATCTCCACAGGCCACATAAGCCTCGCCGGATGAGACCAGACGAGTACCTACAGGCCCGGAAGAGGAGGCACGGTTTTCCCTGCCAGGTGGAGACAGTATAGGGACACACTTGCATCGCAACTGACCGCTCCACCGGGGGGGACCCCCGTAACCCCTAGCTGCACCACCGAGGGTGGTGAGGGAGGAGGAGTTAGCAGGTCGGTTTCTGGCAGTAAAAGGTGCCGTCCACGACCTGTAAGCCCCTCATGCACGTCCGGGAGAGAGGCACCCGGGGCAGGGCGCTGAGAACCAGCACAAGCTACCCCGAGAAACCAGTCGTCCAACCTCGAGGGTTCGGGACACGGTGGCTTTCTCCACTCGAGCCCTACCCTTTCGGTGGCCCGGGAAAGCATAGCCGTCACTTCCAGATCCGACTCAGGCATTGCTA